>PVJC01004591.1:0-63126 GCA_004026665.1 Murina feae | reverse complement strand
GTGCGCGCGCCTCCGTACCTCTGTACTTTGCTTCTGCCGCTCCTCTGAGTCTCAGACTCTTCTCTAGTTGTAGGATTTTCACTCAGCCAGCCGTCCTGTGGGTGCGAGTGGTGTCCGTGTGTTCTTTTCGAGGTTTTTCTGAAATAGTTGTTCACAACTGCATTTACGGTGTCCACCCTATGCCGCCATCTTGTTTCTCGAGACAGGCTATTTTCTTTCCTTTATTCATTCAGTATTTATTGAGCTGCTCTTACCTGTATGCCAAGCACTATTCTGGGTGTGAGGGTATGTGTAGTTGGGAACAAACTAGGCCCTCTAGTCTCTCAGTAAGTATTCAAGTGCTGGAAGACAGACAAAACAAAGGATGCAAATAAGAAAAATATCAGAAATAATTGTTATGCTGATGAAGTAGGGTGATGTACTATCAAATGCCTGTGATTATTTCAGATTCTATGTCAGGAAGGACATCTTCAAGGCCACATTTAAACTAAAGCTATGATTTGAATAAAACACACACACATACACACACGTGCGCATGCGCAAGTAAAGGAGCTTGGCCTAGATGGAATAAGGAAAAAAACACATTTTAGGTGGAAGGAGGAGCTTACCATCCAGAACTAAAGGTAGCTGACCTGTGTAGGTTCAGAGAGCAGCGAGAATGAGTGTGGCAGAAATAGAGTGAGAGAATGGTGGGAAGTCAGGCCTTAGAGGTGGTCTGTAGCTAAGTCAAGTATGCTTGGTGAGCTAATACTCATATCTATAGACATATGTGGATTTCATATAAAGTGTAATTAAAATAAATAAATGATTTAAAAACATACTAGTAATTGACATTCTGCTGATGACTTGAGTTTCATTGGTGCTTAGAGGTTTCAGGCGTTTATTCAGAGTTTGTGAAATCATGTATTTGTATTAGTTATTCCATTTTCCTATAAGTGATGATTACTGCAAATGCATACATTGTTTAGAGAGCTCGGCTTTTGATATTTGAATTAAGTAACTTTTTCCCCTGTTACTTTTCAATAGACCGGCTTCTGAATATTCAAGTCCTGGCAGACCGCTTAGCTGCTTTGTTGATGAGAACACTCCAATTAGTGGAACAAATGGTGCAACATGTGGACAATCTTCAGATCCCAGACTGGCAGAGAGGAGAGTCAGGTCACAGCGACATAGAAATTACATGAGCAGGACACATTTACATACGCCTCCAGACCTACCAGAAGGCTATGGTATGACAACTAGCAGAGGAAAAATAAGTGTGGTTTACTAATTTCAGCTTGCTAAGAAATTCAGAAAATCAACTTTCTAAATAAGTTATTAATCTGGGTTTAGGAATTCTTCATGAAAATAAATGTAAGACCTCCCAACTTTGAAAAGTCTTTGAAGTGGTAGAAGACTGCCTAACCAACAGTTTGACCTTGGGCTAGTCATTTAACCTCAGCCTTTTTGCTTTTATGTTTTTTATTTTTATTTTTTAAAAGATATTTTTATTGGTTTCAGAAAAGAAGGGAAAGGGGGAGAGAGAAACATCAATAATGAGAATCATTGACCTGCTGACGTCTGTGTGCCCCAACTGGGCATGTGTCCTTGACAGGAATCAAACCTAGGACCCTTCAGTCCACAGGCTGATGCTCTATCCCCTGAGCCAAACCAGCCAGGGCCTTTTTGCTCTTTTATAATGAAATAGATGAATGATACCTCTCTGTATCACAAAAGTATTGTGAGCAATATATGAAATAATTTACTTCTTTGTAAATAGGCGCTGTATAAAGGTAGATGGTATTGTTATTGATAATGGAAATCTGCAGTCAGACCTAAAATGTAATTTTCTAGACATACATATTTAGAAATAATTTCAAAAGCATATTTCTAATGGTATTTATATATTTGTATTGCCTATAATTTTGAGTTATCTGAGTAATTGGGTTATTGTTATAAATGATTTAGTCATTTCTGTTTGTATAAAATTATAATCTTACATAATTTACTGAATTGTAGAATTTCATGTGGAGGATGATATGAATCTTCTGGTTGAATACGAAACTTTCTAAATCACAACTTGTGAACACTCTTCAGATAGTATGAACTCAACTGTTCTTTCCTTTCTTGCTAAATGCTGATCAGTTACTTAGCATCCTTGCGCTCTCAACAGCCTGCTCATAAACTGTCCTGGACTGCTGGTGACATCTAGTGGCCAATATTGGGAATCGCCTGATCCTACTTTTATTTTTAATGAAAGATATTTTTTAAACTTCTGCAGACACATGATTTTAACCTTATTCTTAACGTATTTGAACTCTTAAATTTTAAAAATCCTGTTTTTCCATTGCGCTATCCTGCACAGGTTAACTTACAGCAACAGTTTGGGGCTTGGGAGACTGGCAGGCATGGTTTATATCCTGGCTTGGCCACGTATTAGTTGTGTAATAGTGGGCACCTTATTTAACCTCTTTGAACCCCAATTTTATCTTCTATAAAAAGGGGAAAATAATAGTACCAACCATGTAGGCTTGTTACAAGAAATGTAGTAATTTCATTTGAAGTGCCTGACACAATGTCTGGCGTAGAAAGCATTTAGTAAATTGTAGCTGCTATTATTAATGCTCAGACCTCAGAATAAAGTATTTCCTGCCATTTCTCTTTAATTGAGATTATAAGGTAAGTTGTTTGGAGTGGGGGTGGTTATACTTTTATAATATTTGTATGATATGGACTAAAATTTTAAAAATCTAAACAAAACATAGGAGTAAAGTGAGTACCAAGGCTGAAATCTTTGGAGCTGTCTTATTTAACCAATTTTAAATATTTTTTATGTTTATAATTTTAAAAAGTTTAAAGTTTAAATTCATTGACTTAATTATCCTATCTAATGAAAGAGTAATATGCAAATTAAACATCACTCTGAGACAAAGATGGCCATGCCCATAGCCACAAGATGGCGGCACCCAGTCCCCTCACCCCAGCTGGGTCCACTGCCACCAGGCCATGTGTGCTCCCAGCTGCCCAGCGCAAAGCGCCCACCCCCCAGACCCGGGGGTAGGCACTTCGTGCTGTGTGTGTGTGTCTGCTCAGCAGTGGGGCAACTGCCGGGCCATGTGTGCTCGCCAGCCCTCCCCCCCCTCCCCTAGTAAGTTTATAAACGAATTTATACTAGTAAATATTGGCAATAGTGTTGTCATTTAATATGTTGGAATTTTTCATTAGATTTTGTTTAAAAAAAAAAGAAGTAAAGACCAAAACCACTGGTGAAGGAACCTTTCATAGACCCCTCTCAGCCCTGGCTTCCTCACTCCCCAACATGCACATTGCTCTTTCGTCCTAATCTTTGCCTATTTTTGACTATAAAGTGAGAGTCTCCTCTGTATTCCATCCTTTTTTGCTTCTAAGTCCAAAAGTAGTCTTGGGAATACACCTCTCTCTAGAAAAGAATTAGGCATAAGAAAAAAAAATATTACTGTACTGCAAACCTTTTGAAAGTTTCTGAAAGTTCCTCAGAATCTTCCCAAAGTTGGCTAGCTTCTTTCTTTGAGCCTTCTCTTGTTCCCTCACGCTCCACATTGAAGACAAATAAAGGATCATTTCTTCACATTTGTCTTGTTGAATAATTGGTACCGTCTCAAGCCTGTTTTCTATTTTGCATTGCACCATGGTTAGTATTTGAGCCATATTATAAGTATAGTTGGCTTTAAATAGCTGGCCTGTGACCCCCCTCATCACTACTTACAAGATTGTTTTTAGGAGAAAATATATTCTCCAGGAGTTCAGAACAAATGATTTATGAAACAAAATTGTTGTAATGATACATATTGGTCATTTGGATAACTTATTAATATTCTCATGTTTATAGCTGTCTTTGATTTGGACATTCTGAATATATCTTTATTATTAGTGTTTCTTAATTTTACAGAAC
Source organism: Murina feae (assembly GCA_004026665.1). Taxonomy (NCBI): domain Eukaryota; kingdom Metazoa; phylum Chordata; class Mammalia; order Chiroptera; family Vespertilionidae; genus Murina; species Murina feae. The sequence goes on along the minus strand of PVJC01004591.1, from coordinate 59,216 downwards.
AGAGGACAACACAACAAGGTCAGGTGTATTTCTTACATACTCAAACTGGCGTGAGCACGTGGCATGATCCAAGAGTGCCTAGGTAAGAACACATTCTAAATGTTCCTTATACCACTGAATCTCCATTTTACTTAGGATTTCTTTGATTATTTAATCTTTAATGTCTTAAAATAGCTTATGTAAAAGATTGGCTCTTTCTAATACTCATTTCAGTTTGACATTTATAGAAAGTCTTACCTACCTCTCTGCAATCCTACCCCAGTGCCCTACCCCCTAAACAGTCCTTCTCCACTCTTCCCTTTTAAAAAGTCTGGGCAAAATGTCTGGCCATTGTGGCTTAGTAGTTGAGCTTCTACCTGTGAACCAGATCAGTGTGCAATTCCCGGGCAGAGCACTAATCCCCAGTAGAAGGCAGCCGATCAATGATTATCTCTCATCGATATTTCTCTCTCTCTCTTTTTTCCTCTCTGAAATCAATAAAAATACATTTAAAATGTTTTTAAATAATAAAAGGTCTGGTGAAAAAATGAGTCTTTTAGGAGTTTGAAAACTGACCTGGGGAAAAAACATACAAAATCTTACAGAAAACATACCCATTTTTAAAAGGGTAGTAAATTGATATTTTTATTTCTGGTTAGGCTTTTTTTAACAAAACGTTTATTTATTTTAACCTTATATGAGTGTACCCAATGTTCTTTTATGTGTTCCTTAATAAAGCTTCATTTTAATATAGAAAATAACCTAATTAAATTAAATTTCTATTGAATGCCAAAGCTTATACTCAGAGGTCTATTTGTCAAGATTCATGAAAACCAGGTGTGATTAGCTGATCTTGGATTGCTTTGATACCCTCTCTTTATTTATAAATAAAGCAAAGTAATAAAAACATTTTACTTTGTCATAGAGCTTGATTAGAGTCTTTTGAGGTTGGCAACCAAAGAAAGGTGTATCACTAACTTTTGTATCAAGATTGCCATTTCTCTGTTTTGAAGTATTTAGTTTAAAAGAAATAGAGAAGAAATGTTTGTTTTATTAATAAGCTCATTGAAAAAAAATCCATGGGCTTAACTTTTAGCAACAAGACTTTATTATGTAAATTATAAAAAGTGGTATTATAAAAAGTGGTATATCCAATAGCAGGTCAATGACAAACTTTTCAATAAAATAATTTAAAATCATTACAAGGAAATGTATAGAAGAAAGTGATTTTTAAAAACTAAATGTTGTACAGTAGTGAGAAAGTAGACCTTGAGTTATCTGTTGAAAGAACAGCATATAAGCTGGCATTAGAAGATGAAATAGAGAGAGGTCTTGGCAGCACTGTTGGTAATACGTTCTTATTTCCAAGGAAATGTGTCAGTTTTTCATTAACGTATACATGGTTTCAATAAGGTTTAAGAATACTACATGTTGAATACTGAATAATGGCTTTATGAAATTATATTCTGCATTATTTTTCTTCTTAATTTCTATGCTCCAAATTGTTATCTTAACAATCATACCTTCATATCATCATGTCTAATCTAATAAAAGAGTAATATTGAAATAGACTATTTCTCCGGGACACCTAAGCCACCAGCCAATCAGAGCGGCTGTATGCAAATTAACCCAATCAAGATGGAGGCCGGCAGTCACAGAGCTAGAGCAGACAGGAGGCTTCCGTTGCACCAGTGATGGAGGAAACTGCCTGCCTAGGCCAGCTGAGCCTCTACTAAGGCAACATTCTTTCAATTATAGAAGCCACAGAGCTGAAGCCAACAGGAGGCTTCGTTACCTGCCTAGGCCTCGGCTTAAAGCAACAGTATGTCAATTATAGAAGATAAATAAACTCCAGAAACCTGCTTCCAGCCAGCCTTGCTGCAACATTGGGACAGTGGGAGCTATGGGCAGCCTGAAAGCCTGAAAATGGCCCTCAGCCCTGCACCCAGGCTGCCCAGACACCCCAGTAGGGGCTCGAACACTGAAGGGACTGTGGGCAGCCTGAAAACAGCCCTTAGCCCCGCACCCAGGCTGCCCAGGCACCCCAGTAGGGACTCCAACCCTGAAGGGACTGTGGGCAGCCTGAAAACAGCCCTCAGCCCCTCACCCAGGCTGGCCACACCCCAATGGGGTGAGGGTCCACACTGGGGGGCTTGGCCAGCCTACAAACAGCCATCAGCCCCTCACCCAGGCTGGCCAGGCATGCCAACAGGTGGACATCCCCCGAGGGGTTCCAGACTGCGAGAGGACACAGGCCGGGCTGAGGGACCGCCCAAGTGCACAAATTTTTGTGCACTGGGCCCCTAGTCTATATATATATAAAAGGCTAATATGCTAACTGTCCGTCCAAAGTAATCACATCACATAGCAACACCTGGCTTCCTTTCCCTAGCAATTAGCCTCCTTGGACTTTCTTCAGCCCAGGAACACGGCTTGCTTTATAGCCAGGTGTATACATGCCTCATCTCATTTTATCCTCACAAAAGTCCTGGAGTAGGTAGATAGGAGGCTCGGTGGAATTCTATTTTCTTTTCATGAGCCAGAAAAGGGAGATTTAGAAAGCTTAGAAACTTGACCCAACTGAAAAGAAGTAAGAAATGGTGGACTTGAAAACGACTTCAGGTTTTCTCACTGTGCAGAATATAGTCAAACACTGCTTCAGTTAAATATTTTACCCTTTGTTCTCCCTGCGAGATCCACAATAATAATCTGCTTCATGTTGGTATTTACTGCTGTGTTGCTGACAGTTACCTGAAAAAGAAGTTGAGGTGTTTCACGAGGCTGGAAAAAGTTAGCTAAATCAGAAAGCAAGTCTAATTAAACAAGTTTATTCTATATATATAAAAGGCTAAGTTAACTTGCACATGCGTGATACATATAAAGCTCTCACTGGTGCCAATCATATGTATGTGTTTTCATCTGTCATTGTTTATCATGAATTTGGTTGACACTTCTATTATAGAGAAAGGGAGAATAGTGATATTAAAATATTTCTTCTAATAATTTCCTTTCAGTGTGCACAAATTTGTGCACCAGGCCACTAGTATCATCATATCTTTTGTTTTTGGAGAATCCTTTAGTAAACATGCCATTTGCATGGAGGATCTTTTATCAAAGCAGACTATTTAAATATCTAGATTCTATTGAAGTATTACTATTCAGCCCTAGCTGGTTTGGCTCAGTGGATAGAGTGTTGGCCTGTGGACTGAAAGGTCCCGGGTTTGAGTCCAGTCAAGGGCATATGCCTGGGTTGCTGGCTCAGTCCCTAGTAGGGGGCGTGCATGAGGCAGCTGATGAATGATTCTCTCATCATTGATGTTTCTATTTTTCTCTCCCCTCTCCCTTCCTCTCTGAAATCAATAAAAGTATGTATTTTTAAAAATCACTATTCAAAGACATTTATAAAATAGTGCAACTCAGATACTTCATTTAAAGATATCCAGTAAACTTAGATCTGAGAAGTCCCATTTCATCAAGTTTTGTATATCTCTTTAAAACAGTGATTAATGCCATTGCATCCTGCCTGCAGTCTTGAAATACAGCTCTGTATTATTTTTTATGGCTGTGAAACATTTTTCTTCAATCATTTTCCAAGTGGAAATAAAGATTGTTCCCAGTTTTCTGCTCTTTTAATCAATTTTTTAGAGGTCTCCATGTATGACTGTAGATTTATAAAGTTGTAAATAAAAGTATATGAAATAAAATTCTGCATTATAGCAAAACTATTCTTTGATTTCAGTATTTGCTTTTCATTTCTAAAAGCTTCACTTAAAAATTCAGCTGTTCATTTTTAATAATCTCTCATTGATAGTTTGCCTGTGTAATTGTTCCCTTATTTTTTTCTCTTATTTTTTTAATGTCGCATGTCACAGCTGTTCTCTGATCTCTGACAGTACTTTGGGGATCTGATTCTGTGGTATTGTTTCCACTGACTCTCAGTCAGCATAACTTTCCTTTCTGAAGTGTTTGGTGATCTGTGTGAATTTATTTGATCTTAATTGGTTTGGGTCCTGTGGACCTATGTTGGAATTTAGGATGTTTTCCTGGGATTTCTTCGTTTTTCTTTTTTAGTTTTCAGCTCAGGAAGGAAGTGTCAGATTTGCTTTTCCAACCTTGCTGCTGGCCTGAGGCTGTTTTCCAATTAACAGCTACCCACCAGCATTGCTACCCCTGTGCCTTCCTGCCACTCGGGTACCAGTCCATTTCAATCCACTTTATTTTTATTTATTTCTTTTTAATATATTTTATTGATTTTTTACAGAGAGGAAGGGAGAAGGATAGAAAGTTAGAAACATTGATCAGCTCCCTCCTGCACCCTCCCCACGGGGGATGTGCCTGCAACCAAGGTACATGCCCTTGACTGGAGTTGAACCCAGGACCCTTGAGTCTGCAGGCTGACACTCTATCCACTGAGCCAAATGGGTCAGGGCAATCCACTTTATTTTTTAATCCTCATCCAAGGATATTTTTTTCCCAATGATTTTTAGAGAGAGTGGAAAAGATGTGGGAAGGGTGGGAGAGAGGGAGGGAGGGAAGGAGGGAGGGAGGAAGGGAAGGAGGGAGGGAGGGAGGAAGAGAGAAGGGGAAGGGGAAGGGGAAAGGGAAAGGGAAAGGGAAAGGGAAAGAGAAGAGAAAGAGAGAAGCATCCATGTGAGAGAGACACACAGATTGGTTGCCTCCTGCATGGGCCCTGACTAGGGTTGGGGATTGAGCCTGCAACCCAGGTACGTGCCTTTGACTGGGAATCAGATTCTTGACCCTCTGGTGCTTGGGCTGACGTTCTAACCACTGAGGCATGTCAGCTAGGGCAAGCTCAATCCACTTTTCTTTTAAATTTGAGAAGGATTTTTTGAACTTTCCCCCTTGACTCTTTTGAGACTAGCAATGTCTCAAGTAGTGTGTTCTTGTCAAGCTATAGTTTTGTAGCAGGAGTCTCTTGGAGCACCCATAAGCAGAAGTCAGAGTTATGGTTTCAACAAATCTATGGGTGCTTATATGCGCCCATAGCTGTGTTTCATTATGACCAGGCAAAATGTTTTTCTAGTTCAACTTTTAAAATATGATTTTGAAGATATTTGTCATTATAATTATCTGTTATAGTTTAAGTTTACATTAGACATGCTGCTCTTATTTCATTCTTAAAGTCTTACAAATCTTTGTATATAATAATATTTAAGAATGTGTGATACATAACAATGGTCTTTGATCCATTAAAGGTCTTTCTGCATTTTTTTCATTGTAGCAGCAAGCCTTAGACTCTTCCTTACGTATCTTAAACAGGTTCTTCATTCACTAGCTTCCCAATTCAAAATGCAGACGTTATTCTTTAAAATATACACTGTGATTATTTTAAGGATCCAAATTTTAATATAATTAAAGTTTTGCTTTGTTGGAGAGCTTAAAATTAAAAATGGAATGAACATTGATACCCACATTTTACAGTGTAGTAATGAGAGAAAAATTGAAAGGAAATTTTAGAAAACATCTCATTCCTTATACCACTGACATTTGTAAAACAACATTTTGTTAGGTAAGGATTGAAGTACAGTTTATGTTGGCAAGTATTGTGATTGCTTTTATATTAATTTAAAATCTGTGTCACATTAAAGCCCAGGAACAAACTTTTAAAAAATGTAGGCTATGTGATAATTTTGTGGGCATTTATGGATTGAGTTTTGAGTATGCAAGTTTGCTAAACCATTGGGAATTAAAGATTCCAGCTGAACATCTCAAGTTTCTGAAACAATACATTTTCTCCGACTTCATGGAATTGTTCTGTGCCATTTACACTTGCTTGGCTCAGCAGGCCCAGCAATGAGGTATTTTTTATTTTTCATTTGTTTTTGCAGGGATCTTAGCAACATTAATTGTGAAGAGCTTGGTCCATTGCCTCCTGGATGGGAGATCCGTAATACGGCAACAGGCAGAGTTTATTTTGTTGACCATAACAACAGAACAACACAGTTCACAGATCCTCGGCTCTCTGCTAACTTGCATTTAGTTTTAAAGTAAGTTTTTGAGGTAATGTGTGTGAAAATGCGAGTCTGAACAAGAGAAGACTGATGATGCTTTTTGTAATAAATGTGATAGACTGCTGTCTTTAATTATTATTTTTATTGAACAGAATGTTATATAAGAGTATGACAAATTTTACTCTGATATATGAGTATTTTAATCCTGCTGTGTTTAAGCAGCAACTTGTACTGTGGCACACCTGAAGGGACAGGCTGCTTTATGGGGTAGATGGATAAAACTCCATACATTCATACAGATTCTCAGAAATAAACTTTGGAGCTAGTTTATCGTTGTCAAAAATGACAAGCCAAGAACACAGTAAGGTGTGGAAATGATGTAATAGATTTATTTTATAGTTGGTGGATATTTTAAATGTGTAATTATAATCCTTTTTGTTTAATAGTACTTTTGTTTACTTCTAGTCGACAGAATCAGTTGAAAGATCAACAGCAACAGCAGATGGTATCCTTATGTCCTGATGACACTGAGTGTCTGACAGTCCCACGCTACAAGCGAGACTTGGTCCAGAAACTAAAAATTTTGCGGCAAGAACTTTCTCAACAACAGCCTCAGGCTGGCCATTGCCGCATTGAGGTTTCCAGGGAAGAGATTTTTGAGGTAAACTTTCAAGTCTTATTGAAAAATAACATTTTAGTGTTTTGCTCTGTTTTCCAATAAACTTTTTGAGACTCTTTAGAATGAGAGAGTTTTCATTAATTTCTTTTTCAATTGTGGGGCTTAACGGCAATAACATGGAAGGGATTTAATGTAGAAGGTACGCATTTAAATAGGATGAAGAGTGTTTGGTTTTCCAGTTGGTTCACCTTGGCCTCTGCATTGCCAGTGTTTGTTAGTAATGAGTTTTGAAAGACCGTAAGTATCATCCACCTCTTACTTTCTAATGCTTCCAAAAGGTAAGGGGCTATTAACTCAGAAAATCATTTTGTTTCATTGCTATTGGACTATTTCCTTCGTTTATTGAAAATCCTCCTTCCTACTATACTCTTTTACCTTTGGATTTTATATCCCCAATACACCTTCAGAGTTCTTACAGAATTAGTGGCAGAGCTCCAAGGCAGGGACTTACCCCTCTAGAGGATTCCTGGGCTAGAGGTTTGGGGACTTGAGAACCCTTTTCCCAAAAGATGAACTTTTCTTCTCTCAGAACAGTTCTGGCCTTGTCTGTAGTCCATCATTTGTATTTTAAAATAATAACGTTGTCGACTTAATGAAGAGAACACTAATGATTACTGATATTCTTTTGGAATTTACTTTTTCTTATCTTTACTTTCTATTGTTGCCTGTGACCTAGATTTATGTCAACCAACTTGAAAAATTTTGGTGCTTCTAATGAAATTCTGTTTTTAATATGAGTGAAATCATTGCTGTGGTTCAAAGAACTTAACTATGGAGTTTTGCACTTAGTAGGTTGTAGTATTTACCATGTGAATTGGTTTCAGTACCATTAAGCTATTATATTCATTTTGTTTTTATAAGTTCCAAGAGGTTTCAAACACTTGGAGTTTAACCATTGATTTGATTGTTGAATTTCACCTTATTTATAAACATGCTTTGTAGGTGGAATGGGAGGGAGAGTTTAAATAACAGGTTAAAAGCACCTAGTAATTATAGTATATTAATTTTATTTTATTTTATCTTATTTTTTTAAATTTTATTTATTTTATTTTATTTATTTTATTTTATTTTATTTATTTTATTTATTTTATTTTATTTTATTTTATTTTATTTTATTTCATTTCATTTCATTTCATTTCATTTCATTTCATTTCATTTCATTTTTTTTATTTTATTTTTTTTATTTTATTTTATTTTATTTTATTTTATTTTATTTTATTTTATTTTTAGGAATCTTATCGACAGGTCATGAAAATGAGACCAAAAGATCTTTGGAAGCGATTGATGATAAAATTTCGTGGAGAAGAAGGTCTTGACTATGGAGGGGTTGCCAGGTAAAAACTCGCTTATCGGGAAATGCCATGTGTATCCTTTTACATACAAATTTAAGATCCTCCCTGTGGTGCAACCTCATTGATATTTATTTTCTAGTGTAATATGCCCTAATGTTTACAAGAGGAGGATATCCTAATCAGTACATTCATAATGAGGTTAGGGTAGTGCTTTTATCAGAAGAGAACCCTAATGATTACTTACGTTCTTTTGGACTTTCCGTTTGAGACTCCTTCATGGGTCATAGAGCCCAATGGAACGCCCTCTGAAAACTAGCTGTAGCCATACATGGACTGTTGATGGGCTGCAGGCCCTGTATTTTCTTCATCCCCCCTTTAGTGCGTGTTATTCCCTCTGCTTTAAATTGTCAGGGACAGTTTTCAGGCTTTAATGACATAATCTAAACGGAATACTACTCCCTTTGCTTTCATTGCCATGCTTTTTAACCTTATTAAAGGTGTGTGTGTATGTGTATTTGTGTCCTCAGTGGTCCTAATGTTATATTCATACATAAAGTATTTTTTTAGATGTGAAAATTCACTTTATATAAATGTAGTAGAAATATTATAGCTCTGTATTGAAACACTCTAAAGGACCATCATGATAATTCCACTTACCCTAATCTAAATCCAGACTTAATTAAATTGTATTTTCACCAAGTCCCATAATAATTACTTAGCATTACTTATTTTTACCTGTAGACTTATTTTCATTCTGTAACCTTTTTACCTGCAAATGGAAGTTCCTTTAATTTGGATTTTTAGAATTGATTGTTTGTACATCATATAGGACTTGATCGTTTCTGTGGAATTTTTATGATTTATTTATAACTTGGTTTTGAATGCTTATTGTGAAAGCCTTATTAATTACCTGCTGATGGGATTTAAATGCTATAATTATATGAGTAAGTGAAATAAATCAGTTTTTGTTATTTATTTATTTATAAATATATTTTATTGGTTTTTTACAGAGAGAAAGGGAAAAGGATAGAGAATTAGAAACATTGATGAGAGAGAAACATCGATCAGCTGCCTCCTGCATATCCCCTACTGGGGATGTGCTCACAACCAAGGTATATGCCCTTGATTGGAATTGAACCTGGGACCCTTCAGTCCGCAGGCTGGTGCTCTATCCACGGTGGAGCCAAACTGGTTAAGGCTGTTATTTATTTCTTAACCTCACGACTCTCAGGGTTTGGGCAGACTAAAAGGGATGTGGCAGCAAACTTCTTTTTCTGATCTTAATTCTGTGCTAGAAGCCAAAAGTAGTTGGGTTCTGCTTTCATGTGTGTTCTAAATACTTGGTGAAACAAAACAAAAATTAGGATTTTCTTTAAACACACACACACACAATACACACACACACACAAGACATGTATAAGGCATGTCTGTGGGTGTTACGTATTGCGAACATTCTTATATGGAGACTTCCCTTACATTTTAATATTGAGTTTTTCAAATATTACCTCAATGGTGGTGATGTGAGCTAAACTTTATTACATTATAGAACTGAAAACATGTTTCTTTAACTTTTTGTAAAAGTATTTTACTGTATTTCCTTAAAGTGTATTGTTCAATGTGTTTAATCCATAATAACAGAACATATCATTTAAATACCTTTCCCAGCTGAGGAATGACAGGAATTGGGATGAGAACTACATCCCTGATAGCCTAGTGATTGTATTTCAGTTTCCTCAAAATGAGTGTTGTCTTTCATTCTTTGAAAAATATGAAGGATTTAACAAATTTAAGGTGATAGTGCTATTTATTATTAGGTTTTAAAAATATTGATGTACACTTGAAACCAAGAAGTGGTAAGGAACACACCAAAAAATACAGATTAGGACAAGCATGTATTTTTTAAAAAGTATATTTTACTGATTTTCAGCAGAGAAGGGAGAGGGATAGAAAGTTAGAAACATCGATCAACTGCCTCCTGCACACCTCCTACTGGAGACGTGCCCACAACCAAGGTACATGCCCTTGACCAGAATCCAACCTGAGACCTTTCAGTCCACAGGCCGACACTCTATCCACTGAGCCAAACCCGTTGAGGCTGTATTTTTTGGTATGTTCTATACTACTTCTTGGTTTTAGGTGAACACTTACACTTTTATCATGCCACATTTCAAGGTTTACACAAAAAAGATGATGGAATGGGTAATGGAATTTCCTTTTAAAACAATACAAACACCAAGCACACCCTATCTGAAAGCGAGAGTGGATTACTGCTGTGTCATTATCTGTGTCTATGCTACCAAGTACAAGTCTGTCTTGACAGCAGCGGACAGGAAGTGTAGGTCACATGGATATGTTGAACCATACCCTTCCCTTTGTTTTATATTTATGATGGATTATAAACTTATTTAGCAATTAAAAGGAGCAGACTGCTGGGAGGCATTATGTAATTAGTAGTTGGTACTTTTGTACTCTTTATACTCGCTGCCTCTATGTCATAAAGTTGCCTGCGTGAATGAGGAGTGACTGCATAATAATAAAACAAGCCTTTTCATTTGCTTTTTGGGCATGGTAGATTTTTTTCCAGTGTGATCTATAACTAGTTAGTGCTTTATTCTTTTATTTAAAAAATTATTTGCTAAAATGATCAATAGAATCCTATATAATAAAAGGGTAATATGCAAATTGACCCTAACAGCAGAATGACTGACCACATAGAATGACTGTGACACACACTGACCACCAGAGGGGCAGATGCCCAATGCAGGAGCTGCCCCCTGGTGGTCATTGCACTCCCACAGGGGGAGCTCTGCTCAGCTACAAGCCAGGCTGCCAGCTTCCAGCACAGCGGTGGTGGTGGGAGCTTCTCCCGCCTCCTCAGCAGCACTAACAATGTCTGACTGCAGCTTAGGCCTGCTCCCTGCTGGCAAGTGGACATCCCCTGAGGGCTCCCAGGCTGCCAGAGGGATATATGACTGCCAGCTTAGGCCCGATCCCCCGGGGAGCAGGCCTAAGCCAGCAGGTGGACATCCCCTGAAGGGTCCCAGACTATGAGAAGGCATAAGCCAGGCTGAGGGACCCCACCCCACCCCCCAGTGCAAAATTTTTGTGCACTTGAGCTTCTAGTATTTTAATGTATTCTTTAACAAAAAATTCTTTTGTCATGTCTTGTTTTCTAGGGAGTGGTTATATCTCTTGTCGCATGAAATGTTGAATCCATACTATGGCCTCTTCCAGTATTCGAGAGATGATATCTATACATTGCAGATCAATCCTGATTCTGCAGTTAACCCGGTATGGTTGCTGTTCTGGTGATGTGAATTAACAAGTGACCTACAATACTTGTCATCTTTAAATGTCAATGTAGTTTGGATTACTTTCCTTGTCCTAGTCACAGCCTTGGACTTAGCATTTCCTCTTTAGAAGTTTTTCTCAAGTAAATGCTTATGGATATATTCAGCAATTTGGGCCTAGGGATGTTGACTGCATCTTTGTTTGTAGTAGCCCCAATTTGAAAGTGGATTGTTGTCCATAAGCAGAGGGTTGATTACATTGTGATATGAAGCAGAAAGACATTAGCATTTACAAAACACAGATTTTGGAGTTAGACATGAGATCATAACCAGGTCCCATTACTTAAAGCTTTGTGACCTTGGGCAAATTCATTCACTTGAACTTCAATTTTATTATTGCTAATAATAATAAACAGAGTTTGTACCTCAGAGAAGTGTTGTGAGAATTCAATGAGATCTTGCACATTAACTATTTAGCATAGTGCTCTACATTATTAACCATATAAATACTACTCAGCGCTCAATAAAAGTTAGCAGCTGTTACTAATTTGTTTCTACATTATTTCTGTTAGCTTTTCATACAAGGGTATATTATATAGCCTCTAAAATGACATTGTGGGATAAAAGTTATTGACATGTCAAGATGGTATTTGTGATGTATTAAGTGAAGAGAGGGTTGGAAAATATAGTATGATACAATTTTGGTAAATATGTGAAAACCTTATTAATTACCTGCATATTGGTAATTATGCATATGTTTCAACATTGAAAGGCTCTACCCTATAATATGACATTAGTTACTTCTGGGTATTAGATAGACTATGGGTAGTGAACATATATTACTTTTTACAAAGAAACAAATGCTGTTTTTAAGATAAGAGGGAGGTGTAAAGATTACTTACTAAATAGAGAAGTAAAAGAAGTTTAAAATACTAATTAATTAACAAAACAGTTTATCAGGAAAGACCAGGTATACCCAAACATGGTAGGACTGTTAGATTCATGCAGGCAGTCCTCTACAAAGGGAAGATTTTTAGGTGAAGATTCTGCTTGGGGTCCCATTACTGCCATTGTACTTCATGTTTGTTGCGCTTTTACCTTTTGCCAGCTCCAGTGCCATGGGCTCCATCATCTCATTTTACTCCTCACAGAGATCCTTTTTAGATACTATTATTACCCTTATTTTTCCAGATGTGGAAAATTAATCCTGTAGGGATTAAGTAATTTGCCCAAGTATGCATAGCTAGTAACTGGCAGAATCGGGACTCAAGTCCAAGTTAGACATGAAATCTGTGCCCTAAATCTGTGAGGTTTTGAGTTTCAGTTTCTAGTTAGGTCAGGGAAATAGGGAGGTTTAGGATTGAAAGCTTTTTTTTTTTTTTCCTTCTTCTTTGTGACAGCCAAGATTATAAGGGGCTTAGCAGGATGTGAAAGGAAGAGAACAGGATCTGTGGGTGGTTTAATGAAGCTGCAATGGGACTCTTGTCTGTACTTAATTTCTAAAGATGAATTTTACAAAGTGACTATATCCTTTGAGAGAGGCATTGCCTCTGGTTTAACATTTTATAACAATGTAGGGAATCTTGAACATGCCCAGTAGAAACTCTCCCTAATGATTACTGAGTTTTGGTATGATATCCTATTCCATTGAAATAGTTGTAAATTAGAGTGTAAGTTGATATTATAAAAAGATTAATGTTGCTTAAATTTTAATTTTAATTAAATTTTAATTTTTTATTAAAAATTCTCCGAACAGTGTCTAACTTCAGTATTTATATAAACTCTTTTCAATTTCAGGAACACTTATCATATTTCCACTTTGTTGGACGAATAATGGGAATGGCTGTGTTTCATGGACATTATATTGATGGTGGCTTCACATTGCCGTTTTATAAACAGTTGCTTGGGAAGTCAATTACTTTGGATGACATGGAGTTAGTTGATCCAGATCTTCATAACAGTTTAGTGTGGATACTGTATGTATTGAGTCTTGTTCATTATAGTTAGAATCTGAGCTTTTAAAAAAGATCCTGTCAAAATGGATATACTTCTTGAAAATTTAAAAAACACAGAAAATATGAAGAGTGACTAATTCAATAAGTTTGATAATGATAGGACCACATTAGATTTTTCCTTTTTCTACCGCTTCCCTGTATATTTCAAATTCTTAAAAGTTAGTGAACATTATTACTTCAAAAAGGAAAAAAAAAATCTAGTATGTTCTATTTTAAGAAGTGCTTCTATAAGTAAATGATTTTCTCAAAGTGATGCAAGTTTGTGTCCAGTCCTGCATGTGTTAGAAGAGCAGACTCCTGCAGAAGTGCTGATTGTTAAAGCCATATTTTAAGAAAGGGCGTCTGTAAGAACCAGTTCTGTGTTGTGGGAGGGCATTAGCTTATGAAGGTATATTGGCCATACTTATTTGCCAAACCAATGAGACTCAAGTAGGGCCTCTTACCTGCAGGCCAAATACAACTGAAGTTTCCCTGTGTAAAGCCCGGCCGTGGTCAGTGCCCTTTCTCATTGCTCAGGAAGTGAAATGCTTCCTGTGTTGATGAGGGTTAAAGTTCTGACTTTTCTGCTCCAGAACCAGGAGGGTTGGAGCATAGGAATATTCAAAGGAATTTGATTTTATATTTGTCATGCCATAAACTGTTCTGATTTTATTTGTCTCACAGTTAATACATCTGTGTTTTAGATTTTCCAGTTAAGTATCTTTCCTTCTCTTTGCTTTCTAGTGAGAATGATATTACAGGTGTTTTGGACCATACCTTCTGTGTCGAACATAATGCATATGGGGAAATTATTCAGCATGAACTTAAGCCAAATGGCAAGAGTATCCCTGTTACAGAAGAAAATAAAAAAGAATATGTCAGGTAACACTTCTGTGTTCCCAAGGCTGAGAATTGTTTGAATGTTAGAATAGCAGAACAGAAAAACATTTAAGTATTTAGGTCATGTTACTTATTGCTACAAAACAGGTTCCTGCAGAAATTTGTGGCTTAAAAACAATTATTTTATTCGTGCTCAGTCCTAAGTGTTAGGAGTTAGGATGAACAACAGGATAGCACACAGCTCCTCCGCATGGTGTTGGTGGGGACAGAAACAGCAAGATGGCCTCCTCACTCACATGTCTGATGACTCAGTGGGGGGCTCTGAGGGCTGGGGCTGGCTGGACCAGCCACTGGGGCCTCGTTCTCACTGTTGGCTGGGTTCCCTGGTTATACCCACGTGGAATCAGAGGTCTCTCAATTTCCCTGTGGCCTCTCTCTCCCCTGAAAGGTAGAGGGGTGGTTGGCTGATTTCCCAGAGCACAAGTGAAGTTGTTGGAGGTTTATAAGGCCTAAGCCTAGAACTGGCCAGTGCCACCATTGTGCTATATGTTTTTGGTTAGAGCCAGTCACATGCCAACCCAGGTTCATTGTGGAGGAGACTGTAGAGGCACAGATACCAGAAAACACGGTGCATAGGCATGTGCTGTGAGCTACCAGGCCTGGCTATGCAGAAGCACTTCTGTGCTATATTCTAGCACCTGCCCTGTTGCAAATAAGCATGTTGTGAGGTTAAGGGTAGATAAAAGAAAATGTTCGCCAAGTTTTACAAAATCACCTTTTGATGGAGGAATTTAAAAGTAGTGGGTTAGATCATTTGACTATGGCAACTAAAATTTTCCAGAACATAAAACTCTGGTAACCAAATTAGAAGTATAAACAAAAACATGCATTATACTACTTTATATAGATTATGTTCCCAAGTCTTAACTGGTTAAAATGTTCCCACTTTATACAAGGCCTATCAGTCTCACAGATGGTTGATGGTGTGAGCATTGAGTTAGCTTTTTTTGGGAAAGCAGTTTGATAATAGCTTCCAAATAAAAATATGTATGCTTTTTAACTAGCAGCTCCAGCTTTAGGAATCTATGGAAACACATGTAATTAAATAATTATGAGAAAGGATATTCAACTAAATATTACTTATAAAAAATTAAAAACTGCTGAATGTTTTTAGAGGAGAATGATTAAATACATATATTTGGCAGAATAGTATGCGGATTTTTAAAAGGAAGAGACACTCTGTATAAGCTGTCGGATTTAAAAAGCAAGTCTCAGAAAAATTATGTAGGGACATTCTGTGTTTTATAATTATATGGAAGATGTTCAGAAAGGCTCTTCACCAAATAAGGTGTTCAGGATGAGGGAGCAGAGGTGCTGGGCCTGGGAGTAGAGAGGGAAAAGAGGAGTCCATTATTTTATGGACTTTCAGCTTTTACTCTGTCTCCACAGTTAGGGTTTTTTTTCCTTAACAAGCATCTATTATATTTCTAATTAAAAAATAAAAGAATAGACGGGCATTTCCTGAAATTGTTGTGCATCACTTCCGGGGCCTGGTGTGGACTGCTCAGTCCCTGGCTCCCACTCTCTAGGAGTCGGGTATTTATAGCGCTTAGTAATATCCCTCATCCGGTAGAGTTTTGAGACAAAACCTTTTTACAGATGAGCAGTTTTGGTGTCCCCTTAACCAAACACATGAAAATGAGGTCCCCCAAAGGATATATTGTTAAGTAACTTATTTCTTAAAGTAGACAACAATTTCTCCATATTTGGAAAAGAATATGTTGACAAACTTGGAAAATGAATAGTTCTGAGAGTGTGAGATGGAGAGGTTTTCCTGGGTAGATTTTTAAAAAAGCAATTCACTTATAAAATTACAAGTCAAAAGCATAAGAAAAGCTACACATTGGATGTAGTGTACTTTTTGTTGATAAATTACATCTTCTGGGGGTTTTGAAGCCTCCAGGGAACAATGAATATTTAACAAAAAAGTGCTTACTGTTGGCTTTTATTATTTCTCCTCATTCTCTTTACCTCTTCCCTCATCTACTGCTCCCAAAATATAAACAGAACACCTAACTTATTCAGATCATATTTTCAAGTGAAACCAGAAAAATAGTGATTTTTGTTGAATGGGCTCTTGTTTGTGGCTTTTGACTAGAAGTTTAGAAGGAAGTCTCATCCAGATTGTGACTTCAGACCCATCCACGCTTCAGCCAACTTCCAGTTTACTTGGAATTTCTCTGATGTGAAGAGTTGCTTTTTTGATGCAGCTTTTGTCAGTGGAAGGTTACCACCTTTTAATGTTGCTAAAGTAGAGATTCATTATAATGACCAAATCTGAACATATTGGATCATAGGAAACCCCGCCCCATGTTTCTAGGCTCTATGTGAACTGGAGGTTTTTACGAGGCATCGAGGCACAGTTCCTGGCTCTACAGAAAGGATTTAATGAAGTCATTCCACAGCATCTGCTGAAGACATTTGATGAGAAGGAGTTAGAGGTCAGTATATTAATATCATGACATCATCTAGTGTAGCAAGGAAAGGTTAGGAATTTTCTCTTAGTTTTAGAGGAAAGTCGTATTTCTGGCACTTTGGAAGTTTCATGGTGCAGGACTGTGAGCAGCATTCTTATTCACAGGAAGTCCATCTTGTTGTGGAATTTCTACAAGTGAGCAATCTCCCTTATATTGTGAACATTTTATTTTTTCATATTATTCTTTCTTGTTTTCAACAGATTTCATGTCTTATGTGTAACTTCTTCCAATGTTGTTTTCTATTGAAATTTATTTGGAATGAAATCCTAAGCTCAGTCGATTTACATAAAGCTTTGCAAAAAAGCATTTGGTAAACAAGATCATAGAGGAAATAATTAAAACACTTAGGATAAAGTGTGTCTAAACATCCTCAGTATCTTTGGAAACATTCATTATTAACAGTAGCAGTAATAAAGTTAACTTTTTTGTTTTGTTTTGTTTCCTTTTAATGCTGGTCCTTAAAGCACCTTAGGTCTGGTTTTTTAATTAAGACCTTTAACATATACATCTGAATTTTCATTGAACTACTTTGTAAAAAAAAATCAATGAGGTTTTATTTTATCAGAGGTTCCAAATTTAACTATGGAGAGCATAAATATTCAAAGTCTACATGATTTATTAATTAACCTCAGTGTCTTTTTAAACTAAATCTGTTAACAGACCTGTTAGCAAACAAGTCTAAAAATTGATTTGACTTAGTACCATCCCCTTTCCTCTTTGTGATTGAACTGCTGAACAGTGAATTGTCAGAAGGAAGTAGTCAGGAGGAGGAAGAAAACAGGATCGACAATAAAGCTGAAATACAGTGCATTTTCGTTAGTTCATACAATGAATGAGGAATTTGGCCTTATAATTACCACTTCTGAAGAAAAGGATTTAGGAGTTACCTTTTTGGTATAAATACTTCTGTCATCCTATTTGGATAGCTACTTCCCTCTTCAGTGTGGCTGTGGCTCCGTAATCCTCAGAACCTTATAGAAGCTTTGTTGGAGATTTTATTCAATAGAGACAGAGTTTATTATATAGCTTCTGCTGCTAATGAAATTAAAATTTTTATATATTTTACAAAAATATAGAATTTATTTTAGTGTTATACTGGGTTAATAGAATGATAGGATTTGCAAGTTATGTTTTACGCTACACACTGTCCTAATTCACTGCTGGAAACACGTTACTGAGATGAGCTAGCATTGGACCCGAAGGACCTTAAGGACCTTAAGTATGAATAACGTCTAGGTGATGTTGATGGCGTTCACTTCCACTGCCCCAGCATCAGGACGCCACCCAGAGCGCTCGATCAGTGCTTTTATGTATTTTGTACTTTGATATAATTGTAAGATTATCAAATATATTGCATCACTTTTTTAACACATTTCTTGAGTTCCTGTATGCCACAGTTGCTGTCAAGGATGCAGTGAAATAGATGTTACTGCCATAGGGAACTAATTGCTGGCCAAGGCATGTACTGAATTGCTCAGAATCCCCAAGCTAGTAAATGTTGAAACTAGAATATGATGCAGGTCTTAAGGAAGGCACATATAAAAATTGTATTTACTTGTGGAGTCTAGTCTGTCCATTAAAATTAAAAAAAAGTAGAATTATGTGAAATTATAGAACTTGCATCTTGCTGAGTCACTCACAGGGGTTGGTTCTCAGACCCTGGGTGGGGAATCTGAAAATGAATATAGGTGCCTGTAGAGTTTTTTAAAACACAGCTTCTGAGTATCATGACAATCCACAGAATTAAAATATCTGTGCATAGGATCTGGTGTGTGTATTTTGAAAACTTCCAAGATGATTTTGGTGTGTACCCTCAATGAATTTAAAAATCACCCTATGAGAGCCAACACTACAAATCTGAAGTTCTATTTTGAGGAATTTTCGGCGTAACTTGGGTTTCCATTGGCTCATGCTTTGTGCAATATTTTAACAGCTCATTATTTGTGGACTTGGGAAGATAGATGTTAACGACTGGAAGGTCAACACCCGGTTGAAACACTGCACACCAGACAGCAATGTGGTCAAGTGGTTCTGGAAAGCCGTGGAGTTTTTTGATGAAGAGCAGCGAGCACGGTTGCTTCAGTTTGTGACAGGATCGTCTCGAGTGCCTCTGCAGGGCTTCAAGGCTTTACAAGGTAGTCAGCCAGAGGGCCCAGCCTGGCAGCACACGATTGGGGGAGGGGTCTGTATTTGGGTTATCTAGCTGGTTTACAACCAGGTGCTTATCAACAGATTCTCTTTTCACCCTGTTTCTGATCTGTAACTCTCACACCTTGATCCCTTCTCCTTCTTTTTCTTTGTTCCCCTACCAAGAGCCTTTTCTGCTGGGGTTCTCTGTGATTGTAGTGAGTGCCGCACGCTTGACCGTGTGTGGTGATGCTCTGCCTTTCCACGCCCCTTGCTTTCGATTCTGCTGCAAATTCCTGTGGGGGAAGTCTGTCCACTGCCATCTTCACATCTCAGCCTGGCAAAACGTTCGTCCGCATCCCTCCCCCTGGGTGCCTCTCCCCTCTCCTTTTTCAGCCTTTAACAGAAAGAGGCAGCATGAGTTGTGGAAGCCATTTGTTGAGTCAGTGCATGTGCATTACTGCATGGCATCAGCCTGTTTGTTTACAACCATATTCAGTGTTAAAGTATAGTTTTCTGTGGAATAGCTGCTTACTTTTTGGATGAGTTGGTAATAGTGCTAATGATGGCAATTCACTGGATGGCAGTGCTTTATCTTTGAAGCTCTTCATTTTCCAAGTTGCTGCTGCTGGTGATGACTGAGGATTTACAAACCAGACAGTACACGATCCTACAGTGTTGCCCACAGCGCCGTGTCAGAAGTCCCTGGGGAAAGCATACTCGGAGTTGTGTGACAGTCCCTACTCAGAGAACTCATCCTTATCAGACTGCCCATAAAATGAAGTTGTATTTCTACATATATTTTATTCTGTAGACTGCTAATCTTTTACCAAGTTTGAGCCATTAAAACCTAAATTTGCATTTAGGCCATCATCTTTCTGATTGGTGTATATTTAATCTTGGATATGCCCATTTACTTTTCTTCTCATGCTTTTGGGACATTGATATCCTATATAAGAAAGAAGTTGGCAGAGGATTTCAATCCAGAACTTTTTCTCAAATTTGAAATGTTAGGATATTAAGGAATCCAGCCTTATCCAAGGTCAATTCCAGCTTTCAAACTCAGATTCTTTTCCTAGGAAAAGAATATTTTTGGCAGCTTGTGTGGAGTCACCAGTTTTCCTCTATCCCTAGACCCTGTGGTTTGTGTACCAGTTTCATCCTGATCTTTTAGAGATGAATACAGGCACCTGCAGTGACCTGACCCATGTTTACTTCTTCGGCAGGTGCTGCAGGCCCACGACTCTTTACCATCCACCAAATTGATGCCTGCACTAACAACCTGCCCAAAGCCCACACATGGTGAGTTACTTTTGTAGCTTCCCCCCCTTATTCCATGTGTGTTGTAGAGATTAGTTTCAAACAGATGGCTTTTTATTTATTGTTCTTATTATTAAGTGGACCTTTAAAAGGAATGATAAGCAACTCTGAGTGATTTAAGATTATTCTGACATTGATAGGAACACCCACAAGTGGTAATCTCTGCTTTAGAGAAATATAACCTTATTCCTTTACTTCTCTGGGTGACACAAAGAGCGATGTGGCTATATGAGGCTGGTTTGCTTATTTTGAAGGAACGGTGTTAAATTTGATGTGCTTATTTACAGCTTCAATCGAATTGACATTCCGCCCTATGAGAGCTATGAAAAGTTATATGAGAAGCTGCTAACAGCCATCGAAGAAACGTGTGGATTTGCTGTGGAATGACAGACTTCAAGGTTCTACCCAGGACTATTTAAGCTCGACAGCCTCCTCTCAGCAGTGTCAAGGAATGCTGAAATACAGGAACATGCCCCCCCTCCCTTTTTTAAATTTTAGGACACTGTGAGGGGAAAGGACAATTTTGAAATTCCTTTTCAAGGAAAAAACAGGTCTTTATGCATTGCCATGAGGCCGCATTCAGCTGCTATTTAAAATTAATATCTTGAACCTAAAGAATGCTGACTTTTCCTTCATTTCCAGAGTTAGGCAGTATTCTACACCTAAAGACTACTACTATTTTTATAAAAGGCAACCTACTCCCATCGCCTCACAGATTTCAGGTCTCAGACATCAAGACGACTCAGCAGGCGGTGCAAGTCGCATTCATTTTGATTGAATACATGATTTTGAACAGCTCCTGTACCTGCTCTTTGTAAAAAAAATGAAATAAAATTATTTTGAATTATTCTACCTTTGTAAACAATTGGCTAAAAGAATCATTGTCTTTTAAAAAGTAAGCCATTTATACGTTTAATTACATTTTTCTATAGCAAAGCATTATATTTTAAAAGCATTGTATGTTTCAACCTAGTCTACATGAGTCTTTTTTATATTTTTTCAAACACAAATTACCTGGAATACAGCTATATAATTTTGGTTGTCAAATTCCTAATGCAACTATTTAGACTAAACTTAGTAGCTTATTTGCTACATAAGATGCTTTCAGGGGCTCCCTATTTTTAAGAGACTTTAAAAACAAATCCTAATTTTTTATCTTGAATCAATATGACCAGGTGTTTTGGATTTTACTTTTCACCGTAAATGGAAATCCTGCATTTTTATAGCTTCTCAGATCATGTGGATGGGATAGGATTTTAACTCTTTTGCTGGGTCAACTTAACTTTAATAGATATACTATTTCTTGTAAACCAAAGTCTCCTCTGACCAGTACATCTAGTTTATATTATATTTTAATTACAGTATAAGTTTCTATCAAGCAAATCATCCTAAATCTTTATTCAGCTGCTCATGATATTTTAATCAGCTAAAATTATGAAAAAGGAAAAAAAAATTGCTCTAAAGATTTTTTAGCAAACTTAAAACAACCTGCTTTTATGTAACAAAATGAAGTAGGGCTGGTGCGGCTGGTGGGGCAGGGGATGTGATTGCTAAAGAAACAGTGAACCTAACTCTATAGTATGAAGTACTTTAAACCGAAGAGTGAATTTTGGAAAAGGGAATTCCAGATCCCTTGGTGTTGAAGATCAGCATCTGATTTTGAAATATCCAGGTTTAGCTTTCAGGGTGAGGCATGTCGCATGATCCAGAAGGCAACCAAAATTCCGGAGTGAGGGATTGAAAAAATCTGAAATCATGGGAAGATTTTTTTTTTTAACTCAGCCATTACAAATCTGAACTATTCTTTTTTAAATATTTAAGTCAGCCATTACAAATCTGAACTATTCTTTTTTAAATATATTGATGTGAAACCAACAATAGCAAATTTTGATGATATAGCTTTGTTTAAATGTTTTGGCTTACCAAATGAATAATAGGCCTGTGTGTTCTTTCATTGGATGGATTGGTTTTCAGTCTGTTTGTGGAGCAAAGGGGTTCCTCAGAGGTGCCTCAGAATAGTGGTTGCGAGAGGAGGGACAGAGTGAGGGAGAGGAAAGGACCACTTGGTATTCAGCAGGGGCTTCTAACTCCCAACCCCACCCCCTTTGCCCAGAGCAGCTCCAGATTTTCTCTCTTACATATTAGAATTCTAAGTAAGCTTTCACAGTGGTAGGAGCAGGATAAAAGAAGTAGAAACCTTTTTTAAAAAAATATATTTTGATTTTTCACCGAGAGGAAGAGAGAGGGGTAGAGAGTTAGAAACATCAATGAGAGAGAAACATTGATCAGCTGCCTCCTGCACACCTCCCACTGGGGATGTGCCCGCAACCAAGGTACATGCCCTTGATCGGAATCGAACCTGGGACCCTTGAGTCTGCAGGCCGACACTCTATCCACTGAGCCAAACTGGTTAGGGCTAGAAACCTGTTTTTAAAAAAAAGTTGAAAACTACTTGTGTAGTTTCTAAGAATTTAAATTCATTGTATTCAGCCAAATTTGACTGCTACATGCAAACCCAGTTATAATCTTAATTGTGCTTTTGCTGACCTTTTTCTTCCCACTTCGTGCTTTCCCTTTGCTTTCTTAATAGTACGGAAGAACATCTTGAAAGGTACAGAAAAGGTTTGTGTATTATTTGATAATCAGTCACAGGTCCATCTCTCTCATATTATAGCACTAGTGCAGTGTCATTGTGCCTACTCTTAGGATCTTTTGGTAAAAATTAAGTACATGAACACTTTAGAGAAATCATAGCTGATGGAGGCAGTGCTAGTGAAACGCTACTGTCATAATATACAATATCAAGCAGGCAAATACCATCGCTTTCTGAGTGCCTTTTAAAATTTTATAAAAATGACTTAATAGAGCTTTAAATGAATAAATTACCCCAATAGTCTGTGGTATCACCAATGTAATTTATAAAAACATGATTTAGATTTCATTTTCAAAAGTATGTTACCTAATTACTTCCAAATAGGTGCTAAGCAAACAAAACCCCCCAATGTGTCCTTGAACCTTAGACTTGCACCTCATGTTTAATGTGAATATTTATTTCCACGTGTCCCTCTTAACTGGCTTTTTTCCTAATCCTCTAGTGTTATTTCAGATATGTGCTGTCGTGTATCCATGCATTGCCTTTCCATCATGAATTCTTAATTATGAACAGTGGTTACTTTGTAGAGCTCATATGCAGTACAGAGGTGAGTTTTATTTCAGAGGATCTTATTTCTTGGTGTAAAGAGTTTTTAAATAGTGCTATCTATAATGTACATCTTGTTTTGCACATAGTTTGTTGCCCTGAATGAGTTTTATTTTTATCGTCATTTTTTTTCTTGTATTTACAGTCCAGAGCACAAGTTTCCTTTGTTTTAAATACAATGTAATTTGCTTTATTTTACAACACTAAGTCCGCTTTCAACTTCTGGTGCATTGAGCTGATTGCATTGGTGGGAGTTAGAGGTTGTCCAGCCATCTTTTCGTTGACAGATCAGCTTCCGCTTCTGTTTGTAAGCTGCAGCACCACACGTGGGTGCTGTTTGTGGTGTTTAACCTTCCTCTGTTAGGGTGATGATTGTACCAAATGCTGAGTTGTTTTGTTTCTCGATGTAATTAGTTCACTTAATGTAATATTCTTCCTTCTCTCAAACTGACTTTAAAAACAAAGTTTTATCAATTTCATTGTATTTGTATTTATTACAGTGTTTTAGCTTTGATATTCTTTGTATTTTCACTCAGTTGTTACATGAGCTTTATCAATAACATCTGTATAAATGGTTTTAAAAATTAACTATGTATGTGCCCATGCCGAAGTTGAGCAATAAAATGAATGCTGTTTGCACTGTCACAGCATCAAAGTTTTTAAAGAAGATTGAGTTTATAATGAGTTGTTTTGAAAAAAGTGGATTGGCTCTATGAAAGGTGACAGCATGTGAACCATAAAGTGAGAAGTTTATGAAAATACACCTTCCTTAGTTGATGTCTGTCATTTTGGAGAGCTGGAGCTTCAGAGCGCTCAGGACTTCCTTTCTGTCTCCAGGTAAAGCAGGAAAGGTGCCAAATGGCATTTCTGCTGCCATGGCAAATTGGTCAGTAGTGGCTGTTGGAGGCAGGGTCATGTAGAGATGGATTTCTGAGGCCAATACAGGCTTATTGGGGAAGTGTTCCAGTCCAGCAAACAATATGCAGGGCTCTGGAGGGCAGAGCTACAATAGGGGCTTCACTTCCTACCCTTGTGTTGAGTAGTAGAATCCTCAGAATGAAAAGAAGCCATGACTTTAAGGGGAATCACAACTCTATACATGGTAGTGGATGAATGTCCAGCTTAAATATATGGGTGAGAAAAAGAATGGAGATGATACTTTTTCATCCACAATGTAGTCTGTGTTGTCTCTCCACACTAAAGGTCTAGGAAATACAGTGATGTAGCAGCAGTGTATTAAAGTTCCAAGAGTGGGCATGCTGTCCGTTTTTATCCTTTTGAAATTTATTTTTTGTTTTGTTTCATATTACTATGTTTACTGTTTATTATCTAAAATTTGTAAAATTCGACCTAACTAGATTGACTTAGTGAATAGAGCACTGGCCTGAGGACTGAAGGGTCCCAGGTTCGATTCTGGTCAAAGGCACATGCTCAAGTTGCGGGCTTGATCTTCTTTCCTCTCTAAAAGCAATATATATATATATATAAAATAAAATTTTGGTACATTAAGGAATTTAGTAACAGTATCTGTACTAGAGACCTGATGCACCAATTTGTGCATGAGT
The DNA here is from genome assembly GCA_004026665.1 of Murina feae. Taxonomy (NCBI): domain Eukaryota; kingdom Metazoa; phylum Chordata; class Mammalia; order Chiroptera; family Vespertilionidae; genus Murina; species Murina feae. Next base: position 34,422 of record PVJC01004591.1, on the reverse strand, counting down.
TGGGTCCCTTTGCCTGGCTGGTGTACAAAGCTGATAGAGGTCACTGGCTTGGGGAGGGACCATGGGAGGTTGGCTGGCTGCGGCAGATTGGCTGTGGGAGTGCTGCTCAGCTGACTGCGGGGCACCAGATGCAGGGCTCACGGCTGGCTGCCGCAGCCTGGAGACCATAGTGGAGCTGCAGCGAGCCTACCAAACGGCAGCAGTGGCAGATAGCGGGGCCAGGATGAGCAGGAGTGGCAGGCAGGAGCGGCAGGTAGTGTTGGACTGCTTGTTTTGGCCTAATCCCCGCAGCCATGCTGAGGGACCCCACCAGTACACAAATCCGGGAACCCCCCCCCCAGTGCACAAATCCATGCACTAGGCTTTGATTTGACTAATATATGATGTTTTTCTGTGTGGTGACCTGAAAGGTTTGTGCTTTCATTATAATGATTAACCTTGGCACCCACTGCATTTATTTGTCCTAAAGACTTACAGTAGGAAATACACAACAGAACAAGAGCCTACTGACAGGATAGAGTTAATTATACAGAAAAAGGGTTATATTCCTACATTAATATTCTTAGCTAAATAGACAAAGTAGCTTTTAAACATTGTATTAAAAGATATTTGCCCTAAATGTGACTTGTTCTTTGCTCATTCAGCAGATAACTACTATGCTCCTACTATGTGTCAGGCTCCATACTAGCTTAGGATGGTTGTTAGAAGCTGAAGTTCAAACTTAGGTATTCACAACTCAGTTTGTGTACAGCAAAGAAGTCCAACATGATGGGAGCACAGGATTAAATACCTTTCTTCAGCAAGGCCTCGAGTCCCAGGCTTAGTTTTTAAAACAATTGGTTTTGTTCTCCTACCTCCTGCCCTCATGATACTTCAGATCCTAGAGACACTGGTCTCCAGGACAGGTAACTCCTTCCTTGTGTTCATGTTCATCATACAGTTGGCTGCATTTCTAAGGTAATGTGTTCAACTCTTGCATAGCATACCTCTTGTGAATATTTGGTTGGGGTTTATTTAGGTTATCAATTAGTCTCTAATATGAGCTGTAAACCCCTCTTCTGTCTCCCTTATGGTGAGTGTTTTATAAGTAAAACAAGTGGAGAGAGGCAAATGCAGCAGCCCGTGGGGTAGGCAAGGGACCCTTCCCAAGATGTTTTTCCTGCCTAAAGTGTTAATGAAGTCGTCTCACTTTCAGCCCCGGAATTGGGAGTGAAGATGGAGAGCACATCAGATTCAACCTTTCAGACCACTCACTTCGCCCAAAGACAATGCTGGCATGGCCAGGTGGTGGAGAACCATCGAGACCAAAAAGGTATTTCTTTTAATTGAAGTGTAATTGACATATAACATTATATTAGTGTCAGGTGTACAACATAATGATTTGTATATATTCTGAAATGATCACCACAATAAGTCTAGTTAACACCCATCACCATACATCGTTACAAATTTTTTTGGGTGTGAAGGGAACTTTTATGTCATACAGTATTGTTAACAATGGTCTCCGTTCTGTACATCACATCTCATAACTGGAAATTTGGACCTTTTGACCTCTTTCACTAACCTCCCCAACTCCTTTTGGTAGCCATCCATCTGTTATTTGTATCTATGAGTTCAGTTTTTTTGTTTTCCACATTTATGTGAGATCATATGGTATTTGTCTTTCCTTACTTATTTCATTTAGCATAATGCCCTCAAGGTCCACCTTGTTATCATAAATGGCAAAATTCCCCTTTTCAAGGCCGCATAATATTCCATTGTATACATATACAACACATTTCTTCATTCATCTGCTGATGGACACTTGCTCCCATCTTGACTATTGTAAATAATGCTTCACGGAACATGGGTGGGGTGTGCAGATATCTTTTCCAGTTAATGTTTCTGTTTTCTTTAAATACCCAGAGTGGAATTGCTAGGTAGTTTTGAATATTTTGAGGAACTTAATGTTTTCCACAGTAGCTACATCTATTTCCATTAGTAGTGCACAGGGCTCCTTTTTCTCAATGCCCTCAACATTTATCTCTTTTTGGTAGCAGCCATTCTAATAATTGTGAGATGATATCTCCTTATGGTTTTGATTTGCATTTATCAGATGAGTAGTGATTTTGAGCATCTTTTCATGTACCTTGGTCATCATTATGTCTTCTTTGGAAAAATGTTCAGTTCCTCTACCCATTTTTTAATAGGATTGATTTTTTTGCTATTGAGTTGTATGAGTTCTCTATTATTTTGGATAGTAACCCTTATCAGATATCTGATTTGCAAAAAAAAACATTTTCTATTTCATAGGTTGCCTTTTCATTTTGTTGGTTTCCTTTGTTATGCAGAAGCTGTTAAGTTTGATATAGTTCCACTTTTTCATTGTTTTTGCATCAAATCTAAAGAATCGTTGTCAAAGAGTTTACCACCTATGTTTTCTTTTAGTTTTATGTTCAAGTCTTTAACCCACTTTGAGTTAATTTTTGTGTATAGTGTAAGCTCTGCTCGTCCAGTGTCCTTTCCACATGTTGCTATCCAGTTTGGCCAACATTCAAAGACACTGTCCTTTCCCCATATTCTTGGCTCACTTGTCATAAATTAACACTTTGTAATCGGGCATTTTCCCACCAAATCGTGTGGGGCTTTTTTGACATTTTCTCGCCAAAATTAGACTTTCTGTAAAATACTCATATCTTTCAATCTATTTGATATTTTTATATGAAACTTTCAGTATTTCAGTTTAAAAAGAGGTCTCTATTTACTTTGCAAAATATGTTATTGTATTTTTTTATGTACACAAAATTAATACATTCTAGGTAAACATATACAAAAACACTCTTTCACAATCAAAATAATTTTATTTATACAAAATTACAATATTTTTTTGAAATTTTCAACAGATCTTATAAAAAAAAAACTATAACCTAATAGTGCTTCACTGCGTGGTAGTGTTCGAAACACTTTCCTTTGTGCAGGGGTACATTACAAAACTTGCACATTGTACTGCGTTTCACTGCATAGTTTATGAGCGGCACACACATGACACCGACGTAAAACATTTTTATTTTTGCCGGTTCCAATGTATGTTTCCTCATATCCACTGACAGTTTCCCTGGTGGATCCGATTTTACTCATTTCTGGCAAAAAATGTGTTAATTGATCATATATGTGCAGGCTGTTCTGTTCCACTGACCATTGTTCATATGCTCACTATGCTACTTGTTTTTAAAATATATTTTTATTGATTTCAGAGGGGGAGAGATAGAAACATCAATGATAAGAGAGAATCATTGATCGGCTGCCTCCTGCATGCCCCCTACTGGGGATCGAGCTCACAACCCCAGCATGTGCCTTTGACTGGAATCAAACCTAGAACCCTATAGTCCGCAGGCTGACGCTCTATCTACTGAGCCAAACCAGCTAAGGCACCATGCTACTTTCTACATGCCCTAATGGGAATATCTCTTCTCCTTTCCTTGTGTCGTCTGCCATTCCGTGGCTTTGACCAGCAAAAGTCCCTGTATCCTCAACTGCTCTGAAGCCTTCCTCCAGTTCTTGGCCTTCATTGAAGCCCTCTTCTCCATGAAAGGCACCACCCCAACTGGGTTTTCTTTTTTCTCATGTTCCCCCACACTAGGGTTGGTGTACTCTTGCTTGCTTCAAGTCCATTATGCCTTTTTCCCACCTGCCATCACTAATTTGCTTTTGAGACATACACCATTTGGCCGTCTACCTTGGCCTCTCCTCATGCTATCCTCTACCAACTGCTAGAAGCTATGTGCATAAATTCTCATCTTCTAGCCACCATGTGAAAAAGCTACATACAATTGAACCTGTCTTTAAGGTTTACTCCTATGTCCCATCTCTGATGACAAGATCACACTTCCATCCCTTTTTGAATTGGAGAGTTTTTTGGTCCTCAGTAACTTTTTTTTTCCCCTTTCTATTTTTGTTGACCCACAATAGGCTTCAGGAGCTGGCTGCTCAATCAAGGCTTGTTGACTGTTTTAGTACAAATGACTAATGACGAATGTGTGCCTTTAAGGTTTTTGGTCATAAATTCAAGAGCAATATATTTTAAGAAAACAATTTTTATTTAAAACGTTATTTCATTAAAAGCATTGGAATGAATATGTAGACAAGACATTTAGAAATGATTCTTTTGGTTTAGTTTACTTACTCAATTCTAAGTCTGCCCTGGCCACTTATGGAAGTAGCCTCAGGGGAAGGGACTTTTACTGTACTGAAAGGAAGCCACGTGAAGCCGAGATTTGAAGCGCTCAGCTTCTAATTCCCGGAAGAAAGCATCTTCGTCGTTCTGTGTAATCATGTGCTGCAGTTGTTGAATTTCCTTCTCCATTTTAGATCTCAGCTCCCTCTTCACCTTATATAATGTCTAAAAGAGAATTCATGTCATCCTGCCATTCAGAACACATAGCTAGGCCACCCTCATCTATTTTTATTCCCTCTCCAACTTCCAGCTGATCAAGCTCCTGCAATAATTTTAATAATTTAATATATAGCGGCCGTAGCAGGTAAAGTTAAAATCACAGGATAAATGTTTTGGACTATAGATGAACCTTTTTACTAGTATTCTCTCTGTTCCCCTTAAGGTGTAATATAATTTTTCTTTACTTCTTAAAAGTGTAAGTGAATGATTTCTATCCTGTTAATCATTACCTGGGTCTGGGATTTTTCTCTGGCTTTGAGTTCTTGATGTTCCTGTGATATGGCTTCTGCCAGCAATGAAAACTGTTTACAGGGAAGAAAAAAAAAAATTAAATATTTTATTTGTAGTCTAAATATAACAGTTCTATATTTTTATTTCAATAGAAATAGGGCAATGTAGAACCTGTGATTTAGTTAAGCACTAGCTTATTTAATCTTAAATTTCAATCTTGAAAATGGGTTAGTCTAACCTGTATAGTCACAAGTTCTGAATTAATATGTAGAGTTACTGTTTAGCAGACTGAGCTGACTTTTGACAGGGTGGTCAGTACTAAGCACATAAGAATGTAAGCAGGCAGCAGTAAGCCCACCTGGTCTTTATAGTAGTTCTCCATCGAGTACAGTTCATTCTGGTGCTGTCTCTTTTGTTCATCTCGCTTTTCTTTGGCATAGTTTCTTAGGTCTCGTAATCTTTGCTTTTGAATTTGTAAGCCTTCTTCAAACAGTTTCTTAAATATCTGTCATTTAATCAGAAAAATTAAGTTATGCTGAACTATTCATGGAGGAATATAATCATTTTACCCAAATGGAGGTATATACTCATTGTATTTCACAAAGATTTTTTAAAAAATATTTTTTAATTGATTTCAGAGAGGAAGGGGGAGATAGAGATAGAAATATCAATGATGAGAGAGAATCATGGATTGGCTGCCTCTTCCCCCCCTCCAGGATCAATCCCTCAACACAGATGTGCCCCTGACCAGAATCAAACCTGGGACCCTTCAGTCCACAGGCTGACACTATCACTGAGCCAAACGAACTAGGGCACAAAGATTTTTTTTTTTTAAGTAACAGATTTATTGAGACAATTCACATACCACAAAGTTCACCTTCTGAAGATGTATAATTTAGTAAGGGTTTGTTATATTCACAGTTGTGCAACCATTAATTTCAGAACATTTTCATCACTACAAAAAGAAACCCTACTCCCACATTCTGCCCTCCCCAGGCAACCACTAATCTACTTTCTATGTCTACAGATTTGCCTATTTTGAGCATTTCATATAAATGGAATCATATACTATGTGACCTTTTGTATCTGGCTTCTTTCACTTAGCATGTCTTCAGGGTTCATCTGTATCACAGCATGTATCAATGTGTCATTCCTTTTTATTGCCAAAGTTTATTCTACTGTATGAATATAATATTCTGTTTATTCACTCATCAGCTAATAGCATTTGGGTTATTTCCTTTTTTTGGCAACTATAAATAGTGCTTCTGCAAATACTTGTATATAAGTTATTTGTGTGGATATATACCTAGGAGTGAAATTGCTGAGTGATATGATAGTCTATGTTAACCTTTTGAGGAACCTCCAGGCTCTTCCAAAGTCGTTGTATCATTTTGTAGCCCCACCAGCACTGCATGAAGGTTCCAAGTTCACATCCTTGCCAACAATTGTCTTTTTTATTTCAGCCATCTTAGTAGGTATGCTAGTATCTCACTGTGGTTTTGATTTATATTTCTGTTATGACTAATTATGTTTCAGCATCTTTTCCTGGAGCCCAAAGATTCTTTATTGCTTTCAGAAAAGATAACTAAAGCAGCCACGTATATAAGGCAAGAACCCCAAAGCAGAAACAAATGTTGCATCTACACTTGTGAATAACTGAGGGTGATGTTGATTAGCACATAACAGGCCACAGGAAAACAAACTGTTCAATAGATTTGAATATGCCCACTTTTACTCCATTGATTAATAAGTATTCTTGATCAAGTACTGGATCTTAGAGCCATGTATGCACTAGCCAGCCATATTACCCTACTCAAGTCACTTAACCTCTCAAAGCCTTGGTAGTATCTTCTAGAAATGACATTAATAAATGTATGATCCACTTTAGAGTATTCAGCCCAGTTAAAGTTTTACTTTAGGGATGAAATAGCAAACTTTGTGGAAACATCTCAAAGCATATCTGCCCTATGTCTTTTCCTGATTTTTTGTGCAAACCTAGGTCATCTAATCACATCTTAAATTCCTGTCTTTGATAACAAGCCCCAAACCCCTAAAGCAGTTTTATGGGAAAGTACCTTTTTGCAGTAGGTCAGAGGGAATTTGGATGAGGGCAGTGGAGACTGAGAAGAGACTGGGATGTACTATTGGGGTAATAATATGAGGTATGGTCATCTAGTCTGAACTCTCAGTTAGCACTTTAGGACTTGTATTTGGATTCAAACTGGGACAGGAGTTACAAACAAAGAAGGTGGTCCTGAAAGGTAATAGACAAAATTCACCTTAACAGCGTTAGCTAGAAAAGCCATACTTACCATTTCTTCTCGGGTCCTCATTCTCATCATTTTTGCACGTAACTGAACTCGATAATCATCATAATATTTTCGGGCTCGAACAATCTGCTGTCGAGTTTCTTTTATTTTTGATTGGGTCAACTTCTGCCTATGAATGCGGTCCTTGAAGTCTTGCTGGGAAAGGGAAAGGGAAAAGGAAAAAGAAAGAGAAGTTAAGGATAAGAGGAATACAGACTCCAGCATTCTCATCTGCCCTACTCCCCACCACAGTGTCTTCCAGCAGGTAGCTGGGTATGGAGGACCAGTGGCCTATTGCCTGGTCACAGAGTGTGAAATACTCAGCCTCAGATGTCTTCTAGCCTTTGGTGGTTCATCACCTCAATCCTAAGAGCCCCCCCCCCCCCCCCCCAAATGAGCCCCCTTCGCTGCAGAGAGGAGCAGAGACCTGGTGGAGCTGAGGATCCCATCTTCCCATTCCACACCCACGTGCCAGTTTAGGAGCAGAAAAATGGCTCTCTTTCAAGCAAAATCTTAATTACCAAGAATATTTACATCAATACTAAGGAAATTAGGCAGTACCTTCTTACGAAGTAGTGAGGATGAGATGAGGTCATGTACATAAACCCTTTAACTAGGTGTTCAGATATCTGTTTCCTTTCCCTCATATCAAAGTACCACATGCCATTCCTCAGATGGCTTCCCCTTCTTTGGAAATGTTTGGGATTATGGTTCTCATTGCTTATCTCTCCATTCAGCCAGTTGTTTTTAAATCTTTCTCTGGCATATTGTCTCTGACCTGTCCTTTCCCTTCATTATACTCTGAACAGAGGATAATGTGCTGTGTACAATTCTCTATCCAAATTATAATGGAATCTGGTAAAATAACTCATCTCTTTCTGGGACCTGAGAAGATGGGAGTGGACTAAAGCACTAGTTATAACCACGTGGTACCACAAAGGGGCCATGAAGGTAGGGACAGACCTGGATTAAAATCTCAACCTTGCTCCTTACTGATTATGGTGGGATCCAGGGCAAGTTAACATCTCAAAGCCTTGGGTTTTTCATTTCATAGAAAATGTGTCCATCTTTTACAATAAAGATTAAATTAAACTATGTATTGGAAAGCACCTGGCAACTTCCCCACTCATCAGTTTTGGTTCAAGCCCCAGATGCTTCCACAGGCAAGTGTTCAAGGTAACAATCTGTGGGGCTACTGTCCAGCTGGTACAAATAAAAGTAATTAATATAAGTTATAAATTCAAAGTTATACCCAACTTGCTCTTGACATACCAATCTCTTGTTATGTTCATATTCTTTCTTGACAAGTGCAGTAAGCAGGTCATGCCTTCTTAAAGCTTCTTCTATCTTTAAGGGGGACAAAAGGGAAGGAGGTGAATAATTCTGTTCACTGAATTTTCAGGGATAAGCTCTTTCCCTTTTTGGTTATATTCCTACACTTAAAGTTGACAGCTTACTTCATCCTGGAGTTTCTTCTTTGATCTATCTTCTCTATATGCATCTTTTTTGAGTTGTTCAACCTGTGCAATTTGCTGTTTCCACATTTTGCTTAGTGTTTGGCCAGAAACATAGAGAAATGGAAACTGCTCAAGCATCAGGGGCAGGAGACTGTGTTCATTTACTTTCACTGCAAGGTTAAAAAAAAAAAAAAAGGCTCTTAATTTGAGAGACTTGCTGACAGCTTTTAATAAGAACTCTCATCCCACCTTCCTGACAGATCAAAGCTTATCTAAGTGATGTGGTTCTGGTCCTGAAAAGAACAATTCTAAAAGTATATTATTACTTTTGCATCCCTTCTTTGATCAGAGTAAGCCAACTACTAGTATGAATGAAAATAAGCTTAACAGATCTGATTGATGACAAGCTAGTCTTATGAAGTTCATCCTAACTGCTCAGCTGACTCGGCTGCCTTGGGTGGGTGCTCTGTGTGTGGTCACAGACTTCTCAGCCATTCTGGGAGACAAAGAGTGTGTCTGATGGGATGTAGTTAGGCCAGCCATCTTTGAAACTGCCCCTTAGCATTTCATATGACCTCATTTTCCTTGTAACAGAACTCTAGCACTCTCTGGCACCAACTGTCAATATAACAGGAGCTGGACAGGCCATCTGCTTGCTTTGGCGCATCCCTCTGATTCTACCAACTTCCCAGAAACAAAGGAAACAAAGAAAAGGCAGCCAGCATGAATGAGCAGAGTAAAGCTAAAGCCGGAGCAGCAGGTAGTGAGTGGCCCTAGCATTCCTTTGGTGCCAGGATATAAACCACCCTAAGATATTATTGAAGAGTTTTATCTTTTTACAGAAATCTAGCGCATGGCAGTGATAAAACAGGAAAGTTTCTCCAACTAACTTGTGGATGTCAGTTTTCAGTGCGTGTCCTTGGGATATAGCACACACTTTTAAAGGATGCCAGTTTTCTACAAAGTACAATTTAGTGGTTCTTACTTGGAACTACTTTATTTGCTTTTGGCAAGCCACCTCTTGGACTTGGAGTTATGGTGTTTGCAGAGTAAATCTTCCAGGGTTGACTGCGTTTTGGAGTTCTTTTATGACCAGCTTCTCTGTATATTTTTTCCTTAAAAGCAGATATAAAACAGAATAGAAATAAGATACAAGTCTAATAACTTGTTAATACATCATCTTAAATATTACATATTGACAAAAATAGCTAACTAATCTTGAGCCAAACCATCTTTAGATTTCTAAAATCTGCTAAGTATTTATCTACTCTAAGTAAAAAGAATCTTGACTTCCAGCATCCTCTGGAATTTGAAAAAGGATTGAATTTTTAAAAAATTTCATAGTTGCCATATTCCCATACACTAAATACAACTAATATTGTTTGGTGTACTTGTTTCTTTTTAAATCTACATGGGAAAAGTTGTCAAAGTTCCCAGTGTATAGTTGTAACCATATTGTATTTTATATCCTGTTTATTTATTGAACATTTTAGCATAAGTATTTTTTTCATGCTCTCAGTTTCTATAACCATCCTTTTGTAAGGCAATGGAAACTGATGCTTTGGGTTTTTCCCCATCAGTATATAACAACTGAGCTGTCTTCTCTTATGTCCCTTTAACTTGTCAGCCTCGTCTATCTATTAGACCTTTGGTGAACTGCTAAGCAATAGAACCCCTTAAAAACTGAGGGAAGTTTTAGGCAGGAAGGAAAAATGCTCGTGTTCTCTGGTACCATGTCTTGCTACATTCAGCAACTTGGATACCCTATAAATAAGAAAAAATCCCACATCATGAAATAAAATCCTGCCTCTTCCTAAGGAGCTAATGCCCTGCTGATTCTTTTTTTCATATTAAAAAGTTCACCTATCTGTACTTTCCACTGATTTGATCAAATGGCATTTATTACAGTAGAGACTTTTACCCACTGTTTCCTCCTCATTTGCTTCTGGAGGTCCAATATTCTCTTGAACTTTATTTCTTCTTAGTTCCCTTTCAAATGCCTCAGTTAGTGCCTATACAGGAAAAGGCCATATGACATTTAATTAAAAAAAAAACACACAAATGAAAACGAAGGAAGAAAATTCATCTAAGATCCTGCCATTGTATTCACTTCTTTAAAAAGTTCTTTTCAGGATCTATATCACAAATATACATTATTTAATAGACATGTACTCGAGGCATAAAATGAAATTCTACATAATATATTTGTTCTAATAGTTCTTTAAATTATTTTGATACTCCCTTGAGTGGAATTTACATACTGAATTGAAGTTACATGCTATTGTAACTCATCTATCTATGTAATAAAAGAGCAATATGCAAATTAACCATCACTCCAAGATACCTAAGCCATTCCCACCAGCCAATCAGAGTGGCTGTATGCAAATTAACCCAGCCAAGATGGCGGCTGGCAGCCATGGAGCTAGAGCAAACAGGAGGCTTCTGTTGCACCAGTGATGAAGTTGAAACTGCCTTCCTAGGCTGGCTGGGCCTCTGCTCAAGGCAACAATGTTTCAATTATAGAAGATAAACCCTAGAAACCTGATTCCAGCCAGCCTCGCTGGGACGTTGGGTCAATGGGAGCTGTGGGCAGCCTGAAAACGGTCCTCAACCCCTCACCCAGGCTGGCCAGGCACCCCTATCGGGTGAGGGTCCCCACTGAGGGGCTTGGCCAGCCTGTAAACAGCCATCAGCCCCTCACCCAGGCTGGCCAGGCACACCAGTAGGTGGACATCCCTCGAGGGGTCCCAGACTGTGAGAGGGCACAGGCCAGGCTGAGGGACCCCCCTGAATGCACAAATTTTTGTGCACCGGGCCCTAGTATATATATAAAAGCCTAAGCCAACGGTTGCCAACCGGTGGTCCGGGAACCACCAGTGGTCCATGAGGTCTAAAAGGTTGGTGAGTGCTGGCCTAAGCGACTGTTACAACTGGACTGTAGCAATGATGTGCACTGCGAGGGGGCAGATGCTCAATGTAGGAGCTGCCCCCCTAGTGCTCAGTGTACTCCCACAGCCAACCTCCTGAGGTAGGCCAACCTCCCATGATCCCTTCCCTAGCCAGCCGGCCCCCACTGGGACTGAGCAAGACAGCCCCCATCATCAGCCAGGCTGAGGGACCCCACCCATGCACGAATTCGGTCCCTAGGCCTGGCCAGCGATCAAAGCGTGAGTGTCTGGCATGGAAGGGCAGGTCCCAGCTGACCTCTGGGTCCTGGGTAGTACCTGGGCCCCCGGGCCTCCATGTGCCCTTCTCTGCCTTAGTCACAGGGCCCAAGTCCCCATGGGGTGGGCAGCACATTATCTCCCAGCCAGCCTTGCAGACTGGCTCCTGCGCAAACCCACAAGGAGCCCAATGGGCCCCTGTGGTCCTGGCAACTGTGGCCCAGCTCACCCGAAAGAGGCTGTGCAGGTGCAGAGCGGGCTCCTCGCAGATGCCCAGCACCTGAACACGGGGCTTCCCCAGTGTGCAAGCCCTGGTGTCCCAGGGAGGGTAGCAGGGGGAGTGAGAGTGAGCTCGGTGGACACCCCACATTCTCACCGCACTTCTGTCCCCGTCACCCCTGCCCCCAGGTAGCCTGTGAGAGGTTTCAGTGTGTCACCAACTCCCGCCATTTTCTGCGCTTTCCCCTGGTGGTCAGTGCACATCATAGTGAATGGTCGAACTCCTGGTAGAATGACCAGCTAAGGGGACAATTTGCATATTAGGTTTTCATTATATAGGATACTATAGAAAATAACTTAAGTGTTCTAAATTTATTTTACATTTCAAAATCCCTACTCCATAGCAGAAAGTCTTCCTTGGTAATCATACATTCTCCTTGTTGAATCTTAACCACTTCCTCTCATTCCTGTCTTGGTTACTTTCATCCTATCTGTACCTCAAATGGCCTGTCACATTTAATCTACCTCAAATTCTGTTAATCTCGAAAATTCTCTCTGAAACTATCAATCCTTATTGACCTACTCTTTCTTAATTTCCTTCAGTACTGGTCTATATCTGATAAGGTTAGTCTTCTTGAAATTTTGTGAGTACAAGTTTTATGCTCCCTAATGTGGGATGTAAAAAGCATGTCACATAATTTCCTATCATCTTAGTTTAATTAGCTCAAGAATATTAAATGCATTTTGGCCTTTAATCAATAGCATGTTCACTGTAGCATTTGGCTGAGGGTAAATGGTACTGCCTGCTGTCCAATGGTAGTCGAGGTGGAATGTACCTTAGCTTGGAATTGGCGGATATCCGTTTCTTTTGGCTTTCTCTGCTTTTTTCTTTCCATATGGAACTGTTTGTTTTTGTTAACTGGAGATGGAGAAAGCGAATGAGATCTGTGGGGTGGCTTTCTAGGCATGGCAAGTCCTACACACAGAAGAGATATATACCATTAGTTCCTGACAACCAGAAATGTTAAATTGGAGACCAAATAGTTGATTTTCACCAAATCCAAAGGGAGTGACTGACTGCTAAGTGTACTCTAAATGGATTCTCTCCTATGACTAATTTGTATTTGTATCTTTAGTTGTATCAAATAAACAGACAACTGCACATAAATGTGCACTGTCTCAAAGTACTTAGGTTCTATACTCAACTTGGGGTTGAACACGGAGCAAAATGTGGAATGCCAGCTGTACACAAAAGCCGATAAAGCGCTCTTAGAGGTAGAGGAAGAAAGAAAATATTTAGCCATCTGAGTTATGTCTGCTATCCTTTTACTTACCCAAATCTTACCCTTATAAAAGCAGTGCGCTTATCAGCAAAAGTTAACATTTTAGCTTTTTCTAAGCAGCCTGATATTTCCTACTTAGCCATCTAGCCATCCTAATTCCACACTACCTACGATCTAACAAATCACTTCTCTTCACAAACCGTTTTAGGTCCCATTGGACATCTAACAATTGTGAAGAGGGGACTCTGTGCCTTTTTGGAAAAGTGGAATAATTCAATATAGTTCTAAGGTCAAGGAAATTAGTTTAATATCTTTCTAAATAAAATTTCCCAGAGAAATCAAACTTCCCCGAGCTTTTATTTTTCCTTTCACTCTTATTTCAAATCTTCTTAACTCATTTCGAATTCTGAGATATTATGAAAAACTGAATTGCACAATCTATTTAAAATGATACTTTTAGGACATTTTACTACAGCCATAATGTAGTCTTCTTTAGAAACTGAACATCTAGCTAAAATAACATTTTAACTTACAATGTTTTGAAAACTGACTACCATATGGATGTGTATAGTAAGAGAACATGTAGGTTACTGGGTTAGGGTTCTAGAGATTACCTGAGCCAAGTGTAAAGGAAGAGATAAAAGAATCACGAGAAGGGAAAAATATTCTTGGAGTAAAAACAAACCAAAAACAATAACTGAAAATGTTCAGGAAGTTTTAGATGAGAAGTACTGTTTCTAGAGAATAAAGCATGGCCAAAGTAGATAAAAGGGAATGGAAAACATGCAGAATTCTAGTTGGTGGAAGACACGATAATTACTTAAATTTGAACAAACAATAGGAAATATCTGCAAAAATGTGGCAAACTGGAAACTGTCATGCATTGCTGAGATGACTATAAACTGGTGCAATCACTTTGGAGGGGAATCTGGTGATGGTGCAAAAGTGTAAACCCCATGATCCAGTAATTCTAATAGATGTAGATCCTAGAGAAGCTTGTTAAGGTTGTTCATTGCAGAACTATTTGTAGTTATGGAAACAATCCACATGTCCTACAATAGGAGAAATGGTGAGAAATATATACATGAACCCAAATGGGATAAATTGTATGACCTTAGTTACATAATAGTTAAAATGAATTAACTACATGTACAAGAATCAACATTGATTTCCAAAACAATGTTAACCAAAAAGGCAAGTTTCCAAATAATATATACAGTATCTATGTAAATTGTTTAAAAAAAATAAAACAACATATTTAGACAACACAGGCTATTGAAGTATAAAAATGGGGTTAAAAAAAGGGTTCCTGTTCAAGAGGGCAGTATAAGAGTGACGTCAGCATCATTGTGGAGTAGGAAGAACTCTATGTATCTACCCTTAAATTTGCAACTAATCAGACATCTATAACCCAACAAAGGTTCCTCTGTTCAACACTACCACGCCTGAGTGATCCACACATTGGTACATCTGAAGGTGGGTGTGTTAGATAGAATGTATAGGAGAGGGTGGGTGTGGTAAGGACAAGGATGATGCCTGCAGTGCAGTTCCCCTGCTGCTATGGCTAGACCCATGGCTCCAGCTAACACATAAGTGGTGGCAGTGGTGTAGTAGGGGTGCAGCCCACACATTACAGCCTGGCAGAGGGTAAGAGGGGCAGAAGCAGTGTCTGTACCTGAGAATCTGCTCCCTCCCCTGACTGCAGTGGGCCGTGTAGCAGCAGCAGTGGAGACATGTCTACAGCCTCTTGGCTACCGCACAGTGGTGCCAGCAGCCACAAGGAACCAGGTAGCAGTGTAGCAGGCTCAAAAAACCAGCCTATCCCCTCATGTCACATCTCCCCACCATGATGTTGATGTCTGGAGATCCAGGTGACTAAGACATAGCAGGGACACCCACCCAGTCACCCAGGTGGAGACTCCTACAACCACACTCCCTTCCAGGCCCGCCCCCCCCTCCCCCAACAAACCACAACCCCAGAGGTGCAAAGTAGCGCACCTAAGAGAAAACAAAAACTTGTGCTATAGCACCACCTACTGGGGGGGAAAAGACCTAATTATCAACCTGCTGAATTGTTAAAGTCAAGATTGTACCTAACTAAATAAAGGTGTTCACTACTCCAAATATGCCAGCAATAACCCATCAAATACCATGAATAACCGAGATCACAGGTAACAGAAAGAAAACAGCAATTCTCCAGAAACCGCAATCAAAGTGATGGAACATTGTCATTTAAATGATAAGAGAATTCAAGGCTGAGGACTTGGAGCTACAGTGCTAAGGGCTGGTTTGTTTGCTACTTTCAAACATGTAGTGATGTAGTAATGTAAAAGATATCTATACCTCCACATGAAAAGTAGTATTACAACAGTCAAGACATGGGAACAACCTAAGTGCCCACTGACAGATAAATGGATAAGGAATGCATATAAATGCAATGCAATATTATTCAACCATAAAAAAGAAGGAAATCCTGCCATTGTGGCAACATAGATGGGCATTGAGGACATTATGCTGAATGAAATATGTCAGACAAAAAAGATAAATGCTGTATTTTCTCATGTAGAAACTAAAAACCCCCACTCAGATACAGAGAACAGCTTTGCAGGTGACAGAGGTGGTGGGGGTTAGGAGTGGCGAAATGTGTGGAGGTGGACCAAAGGTACAAACTTCCTGTTGTTATAAGTTCTGGGGATATAATGTTCTTCATGGAGACTTTAGTTTAAAATACTGTATTGCATATTTGAAAGTTGCTAAGAGATTAGATCTTAAAGATTATATGTTAACTAAAGTTGTGGAAGTCATTTTGCAGTATACACGCATATCAAATCATCATGATGTACACCTTATATTAATTAATGATATATGTCAATTATATCTCAATAAAACTGGAAAGAAAAAAGAAAAACAGGAATAAGAAAAAAATATGCCAATTTTGAGAGTGGTTTCTTTGTGGGAAGGAAAGATGAGATAGCCTGTCCTCATCCTGCCCTCTGGGATAGGTACCTGGCTTTCGTTTCTTTGGCCCACACTCCATGACGCCATCACTGTGCTGTGACAGTGTCTCAAAATTTCCACTCTTCACCTCTTCATTTCCAATATCTTCTTTGTGGTGAGTCTTTTCTTTAATTCGATCACCAAGGGCACTTTTTAACATCTACCAATGAAATTCAACATCTTTTCACTGATTTGATTTTATTTTAAATATAATTTATTGATTTTTTACAGAGAGGAAGGAAGAAGGTTAGAGAGTTAGAAACATCAATGAGAGAGAAACATTGATCAGCTGCCTCCTGCAGCACACCCCCTACTGGGGATGTGCCCGCAACCAAGGTACATGCCCTGACGGAATCGAACCTGGGACCTTTCAGTCCGCAGGCTGATGCTCTATCCACTGAGCCAAACTGGTTAGGGCCTTTTCACTGATTTTAGCAGAAAGTAAGTTGGAAGGACAGGACAGACGCAACCTTTAGAAAGCTTCCCCTATAATTATGCACTAATAACAAGTTTTCAGATGTTTATGCATGTTTAATTTCTAAAGAGTGCATACCAGTGCTATGGACTATTCAGTTTCAATAAACTTTAGAGTAATTCAATAAGGATTTAATACATTTATTCAATGGTACCCTTAAACTATTATATTTTGTGAGAATCAGAGATCCATATAATTTTATTGACAAAAGGAAACTATATTACAGATGTATCAAAAGATAAATGATTTAGCTCAGCCAGTGTGGCTCAGTGGTTGAGTGTGGAGCTATGAACCAGGTGATGCACAGTTCAATTCCTGGTCAGGGCACATGCCCAGGTTGTGGTCTTGATTCCCTTTGGGGGGGAAGGGGGTTGTGCAGGAAGCAATCAATGGTTCTCTCTCACTGATATTTCTCTCTTTCCTTCTCCCTTCCTCTCTGACATCAATACAAATGTATTTAAAAACAAAAAAGATAAATGATTTCATGTAATCACTTACGTTAAGTGATTTGTTTTCATCAGAATTCAATAAAAATTTGGGTAAATCTGTACCAAATTTGGTTATGTCATGAAAGGCTACATTGTCTTTCATCCTATGTTCTGTCTGTCTTATTTAAGAACATTTTCACAGCAACTAAAACACAAGCAGCTTTCTAGTTTTTTAGCTTAGCTTTCACTTTCAATTATAAAATGACTTAAATGCTCACCAACTATGGCAATATCAATATAGATAAAAACAAGACTTGCCCAATCTAGTTCAGAGAGCCGTTGAGACAGTTTCTCTGATACTGCATGTAATTCTTGTCTTGTTAATCTATCTTCTGGCTTCTGGGAGAAAGGTGAATCCCAGGATGAGACTGCAGCTCTGTTTTCATATCTGTAATAAAAATGACCATGGATATTTAGGTAGCCAAGTGTACATTACTTAGTTTAAAATAATTGTAATATGTGCTTTAACAAATATTTCATACTGGTCTTTACAGCTAAATTTGGAGAGTATACTCCTAACTTCAAATCCCTTTACCAGATTGTAAACAATGAAGGCTGCAGTAATGTTACCTTTTTCCTTTAGGAAGCTTCCTTGTCCTAGGGCTTTGGACTTGAGTTGGACCTGTTTCCTGTTTGCTATCTTCAGGCAACTTGGAAGTTAAGAAAACTCTATTACCTGGTTCCTATTAAAAACAAAAGAGAGATGATGTGAAAAACTATAAAGAAGACACACAAAAATAACATTATGAGTGTGGGATATATGACACAAAGCTAGGTCCTTTATTCTCCATGTTTTACTTTTTTTAAAAAATAGAGAATTTGTCAAATACTCTATGGATCCTCAATACTAAAAGAATGGAGCAATGTCTGTAAAGCTGTACTCAGAGAAAAAGTGTGGCTCAGGATGGCATTCAACTATAAAGGCAGGCGAGGTAATCACAAACAGGAAAATTCAGGGATTATGGCTAAACCTGAACAATGACAAACGATCAAATCATAAGTGGAAAGTATTAAAATCATTATCTTTTATATCAAGAAGTCAATATAAACTGTCCAAAATTGAAACAGTTAAAGACAAAACCTCTTAAAATATGAATATAAATTCCTAATATTTTAACAATTTATTTCTTAACCTCAGAGGGAATCTTATGGAAAATATTTCTTGCAGTAAAGGAATATTTGATATTTAACAATGTCTTTAGTTTCACTTCAGTATCTTTTTCTTCTATTGAAGTTAAATTTAATATTTTTTAGTAAATAAATTTTTTAAAATATTATACTTTAAAAAGTATTTTAAAAATTAAAAAAAAATATTTTAAAAACTTTTTAGTTGAAGTTTAAGTGTCCTGCTCAACAATTATTTCAAAATGAACATTCCTACCTAACTGCCACTCAGGTCAAGAAATAAGAGTATTACCAGCAACTCCTAAGTCCTTTCACCATCACCCCCAAGCCTTTTCCAAATGCAATCATTGTCTTATGATTCCTTTTTTCTCTTTTCTTTTATCCACCCTCATCTATGAATAGATACAATGTTTACAATGAAGGTCACCAATGCTAATGATGCTCATTCTGTCTCTGTACTTTCTGCTATTGTTTGACTTTTTCAAAAAGAGAATATATCATTATTTATAAATTTACTCTCTGCATATACTTACCTGTTCTTATTTCTAGGAAGATAAAGGACAGGTTAACTCTTATAAAGAATTTTTTTCCTTTAAAGAATAAGAGTGGAAGCAAATAGGCCAAGATATTAATAGTAGTTCACGCTGGATAAAAGGACTATGGATAAAAGGTTATTTCTCACACCTTTTATACTTTTAAACATTTTAATTTACTTAATCAAGGACATACAATGTGGGTTCTGAAGCCAGAATATCTGAGTTCAAAGCCTGGCTCTACAATTTCTGTGTGACCTGGGACAAGATACTAAACCTCTATCAGCTTCCCCATGGGAAATAAAAATAGTATCTACTCCCAGAGCTGTGTTGAGAAGAGTAAATTATTCACTATTTGTAAAGTACCCAAAACTGTGCCTGGTACAAAGTAAATGTGTTGGCTCTTATTATTTCCCTTTTTACACATTCATCCTGCCCCTGTATTTCTAAAGTAAGACAATTAGGAGTATGTGGAGGTAAAGTTTAAGAAGTACAGTTCCCTGATTAGTGTGTAATATCCTTGACTACTATTCTAGCAGATACTTCTTTAAATCTATAGATATCTAACCAATTGAAAGCAAGCTTTTCTACTTACCACAGAAAATTCTGTGCCCTCTCCAGTAGAATTCATGGCAGGGGAGCAATGACTTGAATGCAAGTATTCTCTTCCTATGGGACAGGGTGCTCGAGGCTCTGAAGGCTGGTAAGGTGGATGTAAAGGAATAGCTGATCGGATAGGTTCCCCTAGCTTCCTAGCACTTGGAGTCATATCCACAGAAGGAATTTCTGCTTGTTGAAGGAATTTAAATGGATGTTAAAATGAAACTCGAAAAAATAAGGCATCTTATTTATACATATACCTATATAAACATGTTCATAATACTACTCAAATATATTTTAATTTGATTTTTTTAAAACACATAAAAAACAAATCAGGACTCATACTCAGTAAACAAGTAGGGATCTAATTAAATTAGGAAGAATGTAATTTTAATTATTATCATAAGAGTTTCCTGAAAGTTATTTAAAAGCAATGAAAAACCTACTAAAAACCCTAAATAGCTTAAAGAATAATTATATAAATTATGGTTGTCCAACATTATAAAGGTGGTCATTAACAATGGTTTTATGTACTACTAACTACATGAAAACCCCAGATATAACAATAAAAAACAATATTTTTCAAGTTACTACATTTTTTCATTCACTAATAATTTGAAGACCACCTGATAAACTAATATATCAGGGGCTATTATTGTCTTAAAGTCTTTGAGAAGAGAGGCCTTAGGTTATAAAATAGTGGATGCAAAATGTATGCCCAAAGACCATCTTAAAAATGAAATCAGAGCTCATACTTAATAGTGGACATCCTATATAATAAAAGGCTAATATGCAAATAGACTGAATGGTGAAACAACTGAACAACCAGTCGCTATGATGTGGGGCATGTGTGGAAGATGGTGGGCAACAGCTGTGGCGGGATGGTAGAGTAGATGAGCAGGGACACCAGACCAAGTCGGGGCACAGGTTGCTGTCATTGGAGCAAACCTCTGGTGGTTACTGAAAATTCTTTGTTCCCACGTGCTGTGGTCCTGCCCGGTGCTTGTACCTGCTGCTGGAGTCCGGCGCTGGTCCCGATTGCTTGGCATTGTCAGCAGGTGTGAGCAGCAGCTGGCAGCCCCCCTCACTCCTCAGGGCTTCTCCACATCGCCCTGCTCCCAAGGGGCAATCAGGGCTGACAGTTGCCTCTTGCACCTGCTGCTGGCAACAGCCTCACTGACATCCACTGCCGGTACCCGGTCCCGGTCCTGATTGCTCAGAGCCATCAGCAGGTACTAGCGACTGCTGCTGGCCCTGATTGCCCTTCAGGGCTTCTCCACCCCTGCCCCTACTCCTGAGGGGTGATCGGGGCAGCAGGCACTGCTCGCACCCACTGACGGAGCCAGTCCCGCTCACACCGCTGCTGGTGCTGGCCCCAATTGCTCCGTGCCATCAGTTGGGTGTGAGTGGGGCTGGTGCTGCCAGCACATTGGAGTGGTGGCAGTAGGACCAGGGCTGCCAGCAGAGAGGGGACTGGAGCCTGTGGCAGGAGGGTCTGGCGGGTCTGGAGGATGGGCTGATACCCACCCCTGTGCTCACTGCAGCCTCAGGGACCACAGTTCCTTTCAAGGCGCACGAATTTGTGCACTGGGCCCTTAGTCCTATATAATAAAAGACCAATATGCAAATTGACTGAAGGGTGGAACGACCAATCACTATGATGCACACTGACCACCAAGGGGCAGATGCTCCATGCAAGAGTTGCCCTCTGGTCGTCAGTGTGCTCAACCAGAAGCTGGGCTCATGACTGGCGAGCACAGGGGCAGTGGCGGGAGCCTCTCCCTCCTCTGTGGCAGCGCTAAGGATGTCTGACTGCTGAGTGGGCCTAAGCCATCAGTTGGACATCCCCCGAGGGCTCCTGGACTGCGAGAGGGCGCAGGCTGGGCTGAGGAACCCCCCCCTCCCCTGAGTGCATGATTTTCATGCGCTGGGCCTCTAGTTTATAAATAAGATCATGTAAAACCCAAAAGAACTGCATAAAGTGTAGAGCAACAAAAGTAAAAGGGCTAATAGCAACAGCATTGTCCCAGGAACTAATTATTATCTTCAACTCATAGAAATTGTCCAAGAACTAATAATATCACTACTCACTGTCTTTAAGAAAGGATGTCTTACTCTTGGACAAAAAACTAGGTGAGAGAGGGTTCAACACTTCTTCACATGATTTAGAACACAGTACAGTTGAGGACTGTTCAGAATGCATTTTGTTAGGATCTTGGGTACCTAGAAAATATTAAAGGTAAAAATTTTAAATTGTGAATGTCATACTGAAACAAGAATTTTGTACCCAGAAGATAAAAATCTCAGGAATGACATAATCATAGAACTATGTTAGTGTGATTGCTCAAAATAACGATTACTTTTAATGACTATCAGATAGCAAGATGTAGTTCTATAGTCCAGAATCATGTATACAACTTGAAAGATAAGTTTTACAGAACATTTCATTAGTTTGCTTTAGAAAAATATATGCCAGAGTTGTAGAATACTGACTGTTGTGTAGGTATAGCTCTGAGCTAGGAGTCTTGGCTGATACCATAATCAAAGATTTATAGATCAAGCAAATTATATTAAAATATTGCAATTGAGGGAATATCCACTTTGCTCCTTTATAAATCTACCATATACAAATTTTGCAAAAATGAGCTGGAGTCATGATTTCTCTCTTTTTTAATCCCTTTTTCAATTTTTATTTTTAAAATTATTTAAATTGTTAATGTTGACACTATTGTAGTTATCTCCTTTTCCCCCTTACTTATGCATTCATTGGCTGATTCCTATATGTGCCCTGACTGGGATTGAAGCCAAAACCATGGTTCCAAGTTACTGAGCTACGCAGCCAGGGTCTCTGCATTAAAAAAAAAAAAAATGTATTTTTATTGATTTCAGAGAGGGAGAGAGACATCAATGATGAGAATAATTGATTGGCTGCCTCTTGCATGCCCCTCACTGGGGATCAAGCCTGTTACCTAGGCATGTGCCCTTGACCAAAAATGAACCCAGGACCCTTCAATCTGCAGGCTGACGCTCTACCCACTGAGAAAACTGGCCAGGGCTGTGCATTTTTTAAAAATATTTTTTTTTGTTAATTTCAGAGAGAAAGGGAGAGAGATAGAAACACCAATGATGAGAGAGAATCATCGATCAGCTGTCTCCTGCATGCCCACACTTGGGATCGAGCCCACACCTGGGCATATGCCCTTGACCAGAATCAAACCTGGGACCCTTCAGTTCACAGGCTGATTTGCTCTATCCACTGAACCAAACCAACTAGGGCAGCTGTGCATTTTTTAATTAGAATTTTTTTAAGTTGTGGTTCTTCTTCATATATTTTTAATATTTTTTTGTTAATCATCACCTGAGGATATTTTTTCCACTGATTTGTAGGGAGAGTGGAAGAGAGAGGGAAAGACAAAGAGAAACATCGATGTGAGAGACACATATCGATTGGTTGCCTTCTGCATGAGCCCTGACCAGGGCTTGGGCCAGGGAGGACCTGCAACCAAGGTACATGCCCTTGACTGGAATTAAACCTGGACCCTTCGGTCGGCAACCTGACACTCTATCCACTGAGTCAAACTGGCTAGGGTTGTATATTTTGAATATTAATTCTTATTGGATCTGCCACATATATTCTCATATTCAGTAGGTTTATCTTTTCGTTTTATAGGTGGTTTCCTTTACTGCTCAAAAATTTTTTAGTCTGGCCCTGGCCGGTTTGGCTCAGTGGATAAAGCGTCGGCCTGTGGACTCAGGGGTCCCAGGTTGGATTCCGGTCAAGGGCATGTACCTTGGTTGTAGGCACATCCCCAGTTGGGAGTGTGCAGGAGGCAGCTGATCAATGTTTCTCTCTGATCGATGTTTCTGGCTCTCTATCCCTCTCTCTTCCTCTCTGTAAAAAATCAATAAAATATATTAAAAAAAATTTTTTTTAGTTTGATGTAGTCTCACTTTTTTTTTTCTTTTGTTTCCCTTGTTTAAGGAGATGTATACAAAAAAATATTACTGAGAGCAATATCAGTTATTGCCTTTTTTCTTCTGGGAGTTTTAGTTTCAAGTCTCACATTAAGTCTTTAATTCATTTTGAGTTTATTCTGGTATATGGTGTAAGAAAGTGGTCTAGTTTCAGTTTTTGCATGTATTTGTCCAATTTTCCCAATGCCATTCATTGAAGACACTGTCACTGTATATTTTTGCCTCCTTTTTCATAGATTAATTGATGATATAGGTGCGGGTTTATTTCCAGGCTCTTTATTATTCCATTGATCTATGTGTCTATTTTTATGTGAGTACTATATTGTTTTATTATGGTCTAGTAGTATAGTTTGTTATCAGGTAGCATGATATGATACCTCCAACTTTTCTTTTTCAAGATTATTGTGGTTATTTGGGGTCTTCAGTGGTTCCTTATAAATTTTAGGATTATTTGTTTTAGTTCTGTGAAAAATGCCACTGGTATTTTGATAGGGATTGTAATGAATCCATAGATTGCTTTGGGGCGTGTGGACATTTAAACAATTTTAATTCTTCCTATTCATGAGCATAGAATATCCTTCATTTATCTGTACCTCCTTCAACAGATAGCAAGCAAAATCTTATAATTTTCTAAATACTGATCTTTTATCTTCTTGGTTGAATTTATTCCTAGGGTTTTCATTTTATCTTATGCAATTATAAATGGGATTGTTTTCTCTCTCTGGTAGTTCATTATTAGTATATAAAAATGCAACTAATGCCCTGGCTGGGTGACTCAGTTGGTTGGGGCATCCTCCCATACACATAAAGGTTGTGGGTTCGATCCCCAGTTTGGAGTCAACTCACCCATGTTTCTCTTTCACATTGATGTTTTTCTTTTTCTCGCTCTTCCACCTTCTCTAAAAAAATCAAATATATCCTTGGGCAAGGATTTTAAAAAATGCAACTGATTTCTGATTATGAATTTTGTAACATGCTACTTTATTGAATTCATTTATCAATTCTAATAGGTATTTTGTTGAAATATTTAGGGTTCTCCAGATATAGTATCGTATCATCTATAGATAATGACAGTTTCACTTCTGTCCTATTTGGATGCCTTTTATTTATTTTTCTTGTCTGACTGCTGTGGCTAGGATTTCCAATACAATGTTCCTGATTGTAAGGAAAATGCTGTTGGCTTTTCACCATTGAGTATAATGTTAGCTATGAATTTTTCATACTTGGCCCTTATAATGTTGAGGTATATTTCCTCTATTCTCACTGCTGAGTTTTTAACACAAATGCTTTATGTTGTCAAATGCTTAATCTGTATCTATTGATTTGATCATGATTTTTATCCTTTGTTTACATGGCATATCACTTTAATAGATTTATGGTATCACAGGGAAAAATTCCATTTGATCATTGTGTATGATCTTATTGACATATTGCTGAATTCAGTTTGCTGATATTTTGTTAGGGATTTTTGCATCATGTTCACAGTGATACTGTGATATATATATAAAATAACAAAAATAACGTCTTTATCTGTTTTTGGAATCAGAGTAACAGTGGCCTTGTAAAATGAGCTTGAGAGCCTTTACTCCATTTTAATTTTTTGGAATTGTTTGAGAAAGATAATGGTTAATAGTTTGAATGTTTGGTAAATTCACCTGTGAAACCATCTGGTTCAGAACTTTTGTTTGCTGGGAGTATTTTATTATTGATTTTATTAGTAATCAGTCTGTTCAGATTTTGTTTCTTCTCATTTTAGTCTTAAAAAGTGGAATGTTTCTAAAAATTTACCCATTTCTCCCAGTTGACAAATTTGTTGGCATATAACTAATTATTCTAGTATTTTCTTACAATCCTTTGTAGTTCTGTGCTGCCAGCTGTCACTTCTCTTGCATTTCAGATTTTATTTGGGTCCTCTCTTTTTCTTGATGAGTCTGCTTAAAGGTTTATTGCTCTTTATCTTTTCAAACAATCAGCTCTTGGTTTCATTGTTTATACTGTTTTTTAGACTCTATTTTGTTTATTTGCACTATGATCTTTCTTATTTCCTTCCTCCTACTCACTTTGGTTTTGTTTGCTCTCCTTTTTCTAGTTCCTTTAGGGGTAAGGAATTAAGATTGTTTATTTGAGATTTTTCTTGTTTGTTGAGGTAGCCCTGTATTACTATGAATTTTCCTCTCAGAACTGCTTTGGCTGCATTCCATAGATTTTTGGGTCATGTTTTCATGTCTCAAGGTATCTTTTGATGTTTTCATCAATCTTATTGTTAACCCATTAATTTAGTAGCATGTTATTTTGCCTTCATCCATTTGTTTTTCAGTTTTCTTTTTGTAGTTGATTTCTAGTTTCATACCATCGTGATTGGAGAAGATGCCTGATAGGGATTGGATTTTCTTAAATTTGTTTTGTGGCTTAACATGTGGTCTCTCCTGGGAAATGTTCCATATGCATTTTAAAATAATATATATTCTGCTGTTTTTGACTGAAATCTTCTAAAAATATCATTTAAATATATCTGTTCTAATGTGTATTTTAAGGCAAGTTTCCTTGCTAATTTTCTGTTTAGATGATCTACTCATTGAAGTCAACGTGATGTTAAAGTTTCCTAATCTATAACTGTATTATGTCTATGTCTCCTTTTATGTCTGTTACTATTTGCTTTATAGATTTAGATACTCCTATGTTGGGTGTGTAAATGTTTATAAGGATTATATCCCCTTGTTGGATTGATCCTTTTATCATTATGAAATGTCCTTCTTTACTGAATGAGTGTGATATGGCTACTGTTCTTGAAACTTACAGTTAATATAATAGTTAATATGCAAAGTGAAAATGGTGTTACCGCCAAGCCTGGCCAGTGTGGCTTAGTGGGTGAGCATCAACCTATGAAGCTGGAGGTCATGGTTTGATTCCTGATCAGGGCACTTGCCCAGGTTGTGGGCTTGATCCCCAGTAGGGAGCATGCAGGAGGCAGAGAATTAATGATTCTCTTTCATCATTTGTGTTTCTATCTCTCTCTCCTTATCCCTTCCTCTCTCTTTAAAATCAATAAAAACACATTTTAAAAAAATTATAAAATGGTGTTAGCAAAATAAGGTGGGGGCTATACTGAGGGTTAAAGAGCCTCAGAGCCTGAGGCAAGTCAGGGAGAGACTCAACTTTGTAGGGTGAGTATACCAGGAATAGAAAGGAAGAGCATCCTTGCAGAAGAAACAATATAATGTCAGAGTAGAGCATGGCAATCAAGTGGACAGCACAGGGAATTGGGATGGCTGGAGGAGGGTAGGGAGAAAGGCTCAAAATGGGCCTGAAAGATATTCAGGTTTATTGTATATAAGCATATTGTAGGATATGTGTGGCCTGAAACCTGAGAGAAAAATTGCCAGTGGATGTATAGTCCTGTTGGTTGAAACCATGAAAAAAAAAGTCACCCAGTTCAGGAAACTGTACTTAAGGGGTACTCTGAGTGTGACTAGATAGTTAAGCTGTATCTAGAATTCCATTCCCATGGCATCAAGTCCCACATATTACAGGACAAACTTGCATTTGCCTATTGGCCCTGTGCCTATGATTCCCACTTCATTGATTTCAGAGAACTGTTCATATTTAGTGGGTAATGGTGGTATTCAGGGATTTCAATTCTTAAGTCCAGTTAGGGCTTTCTCTATTCTCAACTTTAAACACTTCTAAATATAATTATTTACATTTTAACGGTTGTATGCTAAATAATAATAACTTATATTTAATAAGTTTAACTACTCACCATTACTTCTTAGAGAAAAGGTGTGTGCTGTGTCTCCAAGTCTAATTATTTCACCAGTAGATTCTATTTCATCTCCATCCCAAGAGGGGTCCAAAGCTTCAGATGACCAGGAGCACCTGAAAGAGTTCCCTTACTTACTCAGGGCCCAGCCTGACCATAGAGGCTCCCTCCCATGAGAACCCCAAGAGCTGCTTAAAGCAGCCTGCCTGTGAGTATTCAGATTGCGCATTGCTATACACAAAAAGAGAAAGACACTCCCTTCTATCACTTATCACTTCTTGATGCTTATCTGAGAATCAGATATTTAAAAGAAAGTAATATTATAATGTTCAACATCTAGTTAGCAGAAGTACAATCAAGCCTGTAATAATTATTTTCTCTATTGAAAGTAGCATAAATTTTAAACTCTGACATTGGTCAGTGATACTGGTACACGAGGGTTCAGTAACCCAGCACTTTCATCCTGCTAGTGGGTGTATAATCAGTCATGACCTTTTGGGAAAGCAATTTAACAACTTTTGACAGCCTTGTAGCATTTATACTCTTTGACTTTGAATGCAACTTAAAGATATTGGGAGGGAAGGGGAAGAAAGAATAAACAAAGGTACAGATCACATTTAAAAAATAATATAAACAGCTCTGGCTGGTTTGGCTCAGTGGACAGAGCATTGGCCTGCGGACTCAAGGGTCCCAGGTTCAATTCCAATCAAGAGCATATACCTTGGTTGCGGGCACATCCCCAGTGCAGGAGGCAGCTGATGGATGTTTCTAACTCTCTATCCCTCTCCCTTCCTCTGTAAAAAATCAATAAAATATATTAAAAAAAATAATATAAACACGTGCCTGGGTTGCAGGCTCCATCCCCGGAGCAATCAATGTTGCACTCTTATATCAATGTTTTTTTCCTCTCCCCCCACCCCCAATCAATCAACTATTCTTTAAAATATATATATATAAAAAATTAAAAAGAACACACACAGGAATAACCACCTCCACTTTAGAGAAGTGGTTTAGTAAATTATGATATACCTTAAGAATGGTATATAATCACAGTGATTAAAAATGATTAAAAAGAGTTTAACAACTTGGAAAAAGATTTGCTATGCTAATTTTAAAATGCAAGAAACAAAATTATATAAACAACATAACTAAATGAAAAAACATAGTAAGGAAGACTGAATTATAACAAAATGTTAAAGTAGCTATTTATTCTAAATGGTAGCTTTCTTTCTTTCTTTTTTTTTTTATTTCTCTTCTTTCCAGGTTTTTTGCAAGGGATGTAAGCTACTTTGAAGGTGGTGGAAAAATTTAAAAAAAAAAAGTAGGTAGTTAATGCTGAGAATTAAGCACTGTATATAGCTCAAGGTTCTTAAAACTCCCTCAGAGAGGTTTAAAAGTTAGGAAAATTTTCACATTAGCTTTGTGTGTGTGTGTTTTTGCTGTCATTCTGGTATATTGTGTACAATTTTAATTCTTAAGAGTAGGAAAAAGTGTAACTTGTTATGATTAAATTCAGACATGAGTGGTACCTCCCAGAAGTAACTCTTTTCCATGATGATTTGGATTCTTTAGTACTTTCTGACTCTTCTAAAGGTTCTTCTCCATGGGATTTTTTAAAACCCTCTCCAGTTTCACCTGTTTAGAATAGATAAAAACAATACCAACCCGCCCCCCAACCCCACAAAATCCCAAGTTAATATACTACTATTTTTATATAGGAGTGGGTAAAGGTAAGAACAGTAAGGCACCCTCAACTCTTCCTGGTAAACTGGGCTCTTGCAAAAGTGAATTCTGAAAGGACCAAATCATCACCTATAATGAGAATGTATTATTTTGGTAACAAAGAAACAATACAAGTATTGTATTTTTTTAAAATTTTTATTGATTTCAGAGAGGAAGATAAAAGAAGAGAAACATCAATGATGACAGAGAATCAATGATCGGCTGCATCCTGTACACTCTCTACTAAGGATCAAGCCTACAATCCGGGTATGTGCCTTTGACCGGAATCGAACCTGGGACCCCTCAGGCCAAAGGCTGACACTCCATCTACTGAACCAAACCAAGTATTGTTTAAAAGGCAGGATCTAGTTCTAGCTGGTCTGGCTTAGTGGATAGAGCATCAGCCCTTGGACTGAAGGGTCCTGGGTTCGATTTCGATTCAGGGCACATACCTTAGTTGCAGGTTCCCTGGCCCTGGATGAGGTGCGTGCAGGAGGCAACTAGTTGATGTGTCTCTCTTACATAGGTGTTTTTCTCTCCCTCTCCCTTCACTTTCTCTAAAAATCAATGGAAAAATATCCTTGGGTGAAGATTAACAAAACAAAACAAAACAAAACAAAACAAAAAAAGGTGGATCTACAGTTGTATTAGCAATGTTTTATTATTTAAGTTGGGTAACAGATTTATTTATTATTCTTATACTTCTTTATCTGTAAGGGATGTCTGAGGCAAGATGGCTAGAGTGTGGCTTCAGGAAAAAAAACACTATGTCAGCCTACCTTAAGCTCTAAGAGTGAGACCACATTAAGTCTTGGATATTTTCCTTAGGACTATCAACATTTTTTCTACCCCAACATACATGATGAATACACTTTCACTAGAGGCAATAACTCACCAGGGGAGGGATTTCAGGAGGCATATGGGTGAAACGTCCTATGATTCAGATCTGCCTTCAAATGCCTTTTTAATCATTGGTAAGTGAAATGCTAGCTCAGGTACTGAAGAAGCTGCTCTGCACACCAGATGTGACTAGTATTAATAAAGACTTATTTCCCATCATTAACTGGTGTTTTGAGGAATCTGATCAGCTATAGATAATACTTCCATATAAACTTAGACCTGCAAAGGTAGCAATCAAACTTTAGAAAACACTGTCCAATTAAGGTACTACTACATAGGGAGACCCAAATATAAAAGGCAAAAAGGGACATAACAAATAAACTAAACCAAATTTCTGTTCTTAAACTTACTTTTCTCGTGAGATGCTTCACTGACGTGTTCTGTAAGATACTCCAGCAATCCATCAAATATTTCTAGGAGATTCTTAATAGATTCTTTATCTCCTTTCATTATATTTTCTCCTGGACACAGAATACAGAGCTATTAAACAATTTAACCAAGAAATCAAAAGCCCCATAATTTTGAAATGGATATACCAATATGAAAATATTGTTCAAGATACAATGGTTATAAACCAACTCTGGAGAAACAATGTAATACTATTGATCCTGAACAACACAGGTTTGAACTGCATGGATCCACTTACACAGATTTTCCCCCCCAATAAATATATAGTCAGCCTTCTGTATCCTCGGGTTTTGCATCTGTGAATTTAACCAAACACTGTCTGAAAACAGTATTTTCTATCTGTGGTTGGGAATCTGCATATGTGGAGTGCTAACTTAAGTTATACCTGAATTTTTGACTGCGCAAGGATTGGCACTCCTAATCCCTGTGTTGCTCAAGGATCACTGTATTAAAAACATCAATTTCCCGATACCTGATTATATCTGAAGAAACAAAGAGGGTAGGCTTGAATATGGTGTTCGATATTTCATTGGCATATTCCCTCCTTTATCAAGAAGCAAAAAATGGACTTAAGAAAACATACTCTGATAAAATTTATACCAAAGTATAAAACAGCTAAGCAGAACTTTATTTGACTGGTGAAAAAAAAAATGACAGGAGAGAACACTGTTTCAGATTGTGGAATCCTCCTAGATGGTGGTTTTTTTGAAGATAATAGCAATAAAGAAATATAAAAAGAAAACAATAAAAAATGTGTTGGGATACTTTAACCAGATTTCCTATTTTTTTCAAATATGTTAATTCCTATTCATTGTGTATAGATCATACCATTTTTTTTTTTAATTAAAAACTGTAAATGGGCTCTGGCTGGTGTGGCTCAGTGGTAGAGTGTTGGCATGCATACCACTGAAGGGCGGAGAATTCAATTCAGGGTCAAGGGTACATACCTGGGTTGCAGGTTTATCCCAGGCCCCAGTCAGGATGCTTGTTGGAGGCGATTGATTGATGTGTCTGTCTCACATCAATGCTTCTCTCTCTGTTTCTCTACCCCACCCCTTCCAGACTCTAAAAATCAATGGAAAAAATATCCTCAGGTGAGAATCAGCAAAAAAAACTATCAATGGACCCTGGTAGTGTGGCTTAGTTGGTTAGAGCCTCATCTCTGTACACCAAAAACCAAAGGTGGTGAGTTCAATTACTGGTTAGGGTTGATGTTTCTCTTTCTGAAATCAATAAAAACAAACAACAAACCGCCAATGGCTCCCAACATATAAAATACTTAAAAAGAAAAAAATATATATATATATATATATAAATAGGTACATATCTATATATCTATATTGCTTTCAGAGGGAGGGAGAGAGAGAAACATCAATGATGAGAATTATTGATTGGCTGCCTCCTGCACACCCCCTACTGGGGATCAAGCTTGCAACCCAGGCATGTGCCCTTTACCAGAATCGAACCTGGGACACTTTAGTTCGTAGCCTGACACTCTACCCACTGAGCCAAACCAGCTTAGGTCTGTAAAACCCTTTTTAATCTCACCTCATCCCCAACCTCTCCAGCTTCATGTCCCACCACATCCACTTTATGCCCAGAAGTTAATCTTGAAATAGTACCTAGCACACCACCTGGCCCATAATGTATTTTTAATAAAAGTTAAGTTGGAAATGTTGACAAAAAACGGGTTTCTAAAAGCATGGAAACGTGACGTGTTAAATCTCCCCTAAGATAGACTCCAGTCAACATCAGGTATGGACAGACTTAATTCTCGAGATACTCAAGAAGGAGATCAAACTTGGCCTTCTTATGCGCTCACAGCAGCATGAAGAAGCAGAGTGGAAATTTGATATTTGAGAGAATCTAGCTGTTTTATAACTGTTATGATGCAAAACAAACCAAAAATTTAATGTTTTACAATACTGCTAGTCAAACAATGTTTGACAGATTTTTGTGTGTTTAAAACAACTAAACAGAAATCTTATAGCTTTATGTTTTTCTGGCTGAACAAAATACACGGGTATACCCAAGGGCATATGTAGGATTTCACAGTTTCCAGGAAGGGGAATATACTCTGCCAACCCGGCAACTACGACTGCCTGCCAGAATCCAGTAATTCATGGAAACTGATTTAAACAAAACACAAGGAATAAAAAGCTGCTTTGCAGTCTACTGGAGGAGGTAAGCAGTTTTGCAACTTTTCATGGGATGGGTATGAGTTATCAGGGGAAGTTCTACAATAAAAAAAGTTCTGTAAGTGACACAGCTTTGCTATATCATATGTTTAAAAAGCACAAATCTAGAAATTGCCCTACTCTAGTGATAAAGCAATTCTAAGTTGCAAAAGAACAGGGTAACAAACCCCAGGATTATTCCTCAAAATAAATTATTTCCAAACTAATTTACCACATTTATTCACCTTTACTCAAAAACTTAACATAGTATTTTTATAAAAATTTGTTCTTGTCAATATCAAATTAAGAGATGTAAATGACCTATCCTGATTAACATTTATCTCCTTTAATTACTGTCAAAGAATAGATCAACAATATAAACCTTCTCTTAGTGATTTAAATATAGTTTCAAGCCTCCAAGATACCCTTGTTAGCTGGAAATAATTTAAGAGAAAGGTTCAAGAACAATTTACAGTTTCATTTATTTTGAATAGATAACATATTCACGCTTCAAAATTCAAAAAGTATAAAAGACATACAATGAAAAGTTTCATTCCTCTCTTGTCCTGGATCCCTTTAGTTCCTCTTATTGGAGGCAAACAGTATCATGGGTTTCTTGCATTTGCTTCTAGAGAATCCTTCTGCATGAAATTAACTGCATATACATATGTTGTCCTTACCTTTGTATTTACAAATAGCAGCATACTCTACATATTGTCATTGTAACAACATCACATTTTTCTCACACTCTACTGGAGATTATTTCACTAACATGGAACACTGTACATAAAGAGCATCATAATTACCTGCAGAGTAGTTCCCTCTATGGAGCTACCATAATTTACTTAACCTGTTGCCATTAATGGACATGTTTCTTAGCTACAAACAAGTAGCACGGTAGCTTTAAAATTAAAAAATTTAAAAAAATCACACTTCAAACGTTCCAGCTAGGACTATGGACCCAGATAAAATATAAACTCAATGTTTGATTGTCCTAGAAAAAGCTCTCAAGGGTGGCTACCTTAACTTACCCAGTCAGCTAGCTGTCTTGGCTCAATCTTGCTGTTTGTTCTATATCATAAGCTTACTCATTTTGCTAAACAATGTCTAGGGTTCTAAACAAGTTAAGTTAGTAGAATGCAAAATTATCTGATGGTTAAATATATACCAACCTGTTATGTGAGACAAGCTGACCTGCAGGTAATCCAAGGCCAAAGAATCAATTACTGCTTGTACATTGTGAGCTTCATCCTCTTGATTCCTGGGACTAGTTATGAGGTCTGGGAGGAGTAGGGGAGAGAGGGAGAAAGCTACATGATTTTGCATCTATGAGGGTCCATTATTTTCATCTGTATCTGATTAGGCTTCTAAATAAGCTCATCTACCACAAAGGTAAACACTGCCCCAAATAGAACAGATTTTTAAAAGTACAGATAAAGTTAATAGAGCATACATGAATTCCACACAGAATCTTTATTAGTTGACTATTTATTAATTGAATGAACATAAGAGACCCAGTGCATGAAATTCATGCATGGGTAGGGTCCCTGGGCCTGGCTGGCAATCAGGGCCCATCAAGGCCTTTCTTCCCCTGGCTGTTGGCTGGGGCCTTCCTTTGTTCTGCACTGCCCCCTGGTGGTCAGCGCACATCATAGTGAGCAGTCGAATTCCCAGTGGGTCGAACTCCCGAGGGAACAATTTGCATATTAGCTTTATATTATACTAGAGGCCTGGTGCACAAAAATTTGTGCATTCAGGGGGTCCCTCAGGCCAGCCTGTGCTCTCTCACAGTCTGGGACCTCTCAGGGGATATCTGACTGTCAGCTTAGGCCTGCTCCCTGGGGGATTGGACCTATGCTGGCAGTCAAACATCCCTCTGGCAGCCCGGGAGCCCTCAGGGGATGTCCACTTGCCAGCGGGGAGCAGGCCTAAGCTGCAGTTGGACATCCTTAATGCTGCTGAGGAGGTGGGAGAGGCTCCCACCACTACCGCTGTACTGGCAGTCCTCAGCCTGGCTTGTGGCTGAGCAGAGCTCCCTCTGTGGGAGAGCACTGACCACCAGGGGCAGCTCCTGCATTGAGCATCTGCCCCCTGGTGGTCAGTGTGTGTGACCAGTCATTCCCAGTCATTCTACTGTCAGAGTCAATTTGCATATTACCCTTTTATT
>PVJC01004590.1:0-63067 GCA_004026665.1 Murina feae | reverse complement strand
AATTAAATGATTCTTAAATACTAAAGAGATTAAAATATGTGTTATAGGTGCATGGGTGTTAGTTTGATTGTAAAATTCTATTTTATTAAATGTAGAATTAGAAAATTCAATTAAATATGTTGTCTGCAGTTCCATTAATGGGAAAAACAGAACAAAAAGTAAGTTAAATTTTCTCACACTTCTTCCCTAAATAAGCATAGTTTGTATTCTTAAAGCCAGGTACGACTTAATTAAAACACATACTTGTTTATTTTTAATTTACCAAATAGTAGCCTGACTATATAGTTTATACTCTTAATCACTTACAGTTTAATTTTGATGATTTTGATTTTTTTTTCAGATATGTAAAAAAATGACCATTTAAGGAAAGGCTTTGGTAGCCTCAAATATTTACTGAAGTAGTGAAAAGAATAAAGACCCTTAGAAAAGCAATTAGAAATAGATGCCAAATGTGTAGTTGGCTTAACACTGGTGGGACTTGGGCAGTGTCCAAGTGACAGACCAGGAAGTTGCAGAGAAGATACAGGAGAGTTTATTATGTGATTCTGGCTGATGGGGCTGTAACCTAAGGGGCAGCCATTATTTGTGCTGAAGGCTCTCCTTACTGGTAGTGGCAGTATTTTGCAGAGGACTTAGTGTAGTGAAAATATAGGGAAACTGAATAGTTTTTAAGTTCCCTGGATAATTTACTAGGATTTGGGCTACGGCAATTACTAATGACTAGTGGCCCGGTGCATGGATATGTGCATATTGAAAGGAAATTAATTAGAACAAAAATTTGTGCGGTAATTATGTTACTGCAAAAAATTACATGTCAAAATAGTATATATAATACAGTATTATAAAATTAAAACGTGGGATTGGCGCCAGCGAGAGCTTTATATGTATCACACGTGCACGAGTCAATGTTTATTTTTGTACCTGCTGGTTGGTTGGTTGGACGGTTGGACAGATGTACAGTTGGACAGCCTTTTATATATGTAGATGACGCAGTTAGTGCTAAAATATGAAGAAATTATATCCTACCTAATCTAATAAAAGTGTAATATGCAAATTAACCTTCACTCCATTACACCCACAGGCCACGCCCACAAGCCACGCCCACAAGCCAATCAGGAGCAAATATGCAAATTAATTCAATTACGATGGCAGCAGCCACAGAGCTGGAGTTGCCCCGGGCAATGGAGGAAGCCAGGGCCCTGTGGGCCCTGAGCTCTACTCAAGGCTACAAAGTTTCAATTATAGAAGATAAACAAACCTGATACCTGCTGGGCTGGGACCTGGGGTTGCAGGGGCAACCCAGGCTTCAAGTGGGGGGACCAAGGCAACAAAGTTTCGATTATAGAAGTTAAATAAATCCCAGATACCTGCTTCCATCCACGCACCCCAGTAGGGACCTGAACCCTGCCGGGGGTTGTGCGCAGCCTGAAACGGCCATCAGCCCCTCACCCAAGCTGGCCAGGCATGCCAACAGGTGGACATCCCCCAAGGGGTCCCAGACTGTAAGAGGGCACAGGCCGGACTGAGGGACCTCCCCCTGCCCTCCAAGTGCACAAATTTTTGTGTACCGGGCCTCTAGTTTAAAAATAAGTAAACAGCCCTAGCCAGTTTGGTTCAGTGGATAGTACATCAGCCTGTGCATTGAAGGGTCCCTACTTTGATTCCGGTCAAGGGCACATACCTCAGTTGTAGGCTCCTCCCTGGCCTGGGCTCTGGTTCGTCGGGGCATCTGCAGGAGGCAACCAATCAATGTGTTTCTCTCACATCAATATTTCTCTGTCTTTCCTTCTCTCTCCCACTTTTTCTAAAAATTAATGGAAAAATATCCTTGGGTGAGGATTAAAAAATAAATAAATAAAAATACGTAAACTCTCCCCTCAAACCAGTTACTACTCTTTCCACTGGTCTTTGAAAACAAACATCTTGAAAGTTGGCTGTACTTATTGCCTCTTCTTTATATCCCATTTATATTAGCATATCTCGCATAAGTTTTTTTTTTTATACTGAATATTGACTATATGACCTTTCAATTAAATTAGAAGATAAAAAAATGTTTTTAGAGGAAATACATATTTGCATTAGCTTGAGGAGGAGGGAGACATGTGAGTTAAATTCAGAAGTCATTTCGAAAATTCAAGTAATGTGAAGAATTTTTATTTGGCATATATTTGAAGTATAAAAACATGAAATAAACCACATCCTTTTTTGTTTTTTCAAAGGTGCTCTCAGCTGCCTCAGCTGCAGGTGTTTCTGTGGCCTTTGGTGCACCGATTGGAGGAGTTCTTTTTAGCCTGGAAGAGGTAGGTAAAAAAAAGAATACAGCAATTAAAGTTATATATAATTACCATTAAAGTATATTGTAGCATACTTTTCAGTTTTATATCTGGTGTAGTAGGTATAGACTTTGTTTTTAAGTTTTCAAATTTATTTTCATAAACTTATTTTTCACTCATACATAAAAGGTAATAATAGTACTATATTATAGTACTATAACATACTATATAATACTATATTACCGGTATGTTTTTTACCTTGAGAAAAATTTTTAAAAAATATTATTTACAAACAGTTATTGTTTAAAATTTAACTTTGCTGACATTGAAGTAAGCAGATATGAATTTGATTTAATAAAGAAATATTTAAAACACTCTATCTCTATTAGCTTAAATACAGCCTTTTTATTTTAATTTTTTAATTAATTCCTAAATCATCTTTGTTTTTCTTGTGTGATTATTTATATTGCAGTTATTGATGTTTGAGGAGATCATTTTAGTTGCTTTAGTAGAATATTTTGTTTTTGTTTTCTCTTTGGTGCTTAAGACTTTTTACACATTTACACAAAAATATGACTAGAAGTATTTTAAAATGTACTTTTCTAGTTATTTCTATTTTTTCCTCTTTTTATAATTTAATATGGAAGAGGTAAATCAAATACTTCTGTATGAGTTAACAGGAGCTGGTGGCAGTACGTTTATTGTTAACTACTATGATTGGAAGTGAAATTCATTTTGAAAATAAGAAATGCTAGGTATTTTAAATAATTATTAGACATTTATGACTAGTTTATATTGTGAATGTATAATGAGGTGATAAAGTTAATAAGACATCAATATTGTTCTTACCATAGTGAAATCCATTCTACGTAAATTCTAGTGGCAGCAAAATTTAGAACTATGATATTTACCGTTCAAGTTATATCAGAAACATTTTATAAAATTATACCATTAATTTTTCTTTTTCTTTTTTTTTTTTAGGTTAGCTATTATTTTCCTCTTAAAACTTTATGGAGATCATTTTTTGCTGCTTTAGTTGCTGCATTTGTTTTGAGATCCATTAATCCATTTGGTAATAGCCGTCTGGTCCTTTTTTATGTGGAGTATCATACACCATGGTACCTTTTTGAACTGTTTCCTTTTATTCTCCTCGGGGTATTTGGAGGGCTTTGGGGAGCCTTTTTCATTAGGGCAAATATAGCTTGGTGTCGTCGACGCAAATCCACCAAATTTGGAAAGTATCCTGTCCTTGAAGTCATTATTGTTGCAGCCATCACTGCTGTGATAGCTTTCCCTAATCCATATACTAGGCTCAACACCAGTGAACTGATTAGAGAGCTTTTTACAGACTGTGGGCCCCTGGAATCCTCTTCTCTTTGTGACTACAGAAATGACATGAATGCCAGCAAAATTGTTGATGATATTCCTGATCGGCCAGCAGGCGTCGGAGTATATTCAGCTATATGGCAGTTATGCTTAGCACTCATATTTAAAATCATAATGACAGTATTCACTTTTGGTATCAAGGTAAGTGCAATGTGGGGTGATGTTTAACTAATCTTGGCATGATCAAAATTTGTATGTGGAATGAGAGATGAAATTTTTATGTAAAGGTGGTTGTTTCATAACTGTGGCCTGAAAAAGTTCTTATTTTTTGGGTTCAATTTTAAGAAATGAAAAACACACACACACACACACACACAAGAAATCCTTAGGATATATTGTTGAGCCATGGTATCTGTTAATTTGTAACAAATTACCCCCAAATCTAGCAGTTTACGATAATAACTTATTTTGCTGTTGATAATGGTCTGATTTGGTAAGGACTCAGCTGGCATGTTTTGGTCTCTCATACAGTTGTCAGCAGACATGGCTAAGGCTGCTCATCTCATAGACATTCATTTGCTAGAGCTGGAGCATCTGGACTTTTCTAACATCTCTCCTTCTGTGATTTTTTTTTGGCATGGTGGCCTCAGGGTGGTTAGGTTTTCTACATCGAAGCTCGGGTTTCCAAAAGCAGGTGTCCCAAGAGGACCATTCTAACCTAGCCAAAGAAGTCATACAGCATGCCTTCTATTGTGTTCTGCTTGTCTAGACCAGTGGTTCTCAAACTTCTGGCCCTTTAATTACAGTTCCTCATGTTGTGACCCAACCATAAAATTATTTTCATTGCTGCTTTGAAACTGTAATGTTGCTACTGTTATGAATCATAATGTAAGTATCTGATATTCAGCATGGTCTTAGGCAACCCCTGTGAAAGGGTCGTTCCCTCAAAGGGGTCAAGACCCACAGGTTGAGAACCGCTGATCTAGACAGCCACAAAGGCCCACCCAGGCTCAGGGGGAGGGGTATAATATATTCTACCATTTAGTGGGAGGAGTGTTAGAAAATTCATGATATTTCTAAACCATTTGTTAGTTTACTATTGCTGTAGTAATAAATTAGCACAAATTTAGTGGCTTAAAATCACCCAAATTTATTACATTTCTGGAGATAAGAAATCCAAAATCAGCCTTACTAGGCTAACATTAAGGTATTCACAGAAAAAATTTCCCCCTAGCCTTCTAGAGGCTGCCCACATGCCTTGGCCCCCTTCTTCCATCTTCAAAGCCAGCAATAGATAGATGGTCAAGTCTTCCTTTACCTCATCATTCTGAAACTCACTCTTCTAAATCCTTCTTCCACATTTCAAACTCCTTTATTACTATTTTGGGCCCAGTCAGATAAACCAGGAGAATCTCCAGTTTGAAAGTCAACTGATTAACAACGTCGATTCTCTCTGCAACCTTAATTTCTCCTTGCTATATAACATAATGAATTCACAAGAATCAGGATATTCATATCTTTGGGAATCCACTTTTCTGCCTTACCATATCCCTGTAGGGGTTACCTTGAAAGGACGCTGCTGAAGC
This sequence comes from Murina feae, assembly GCA_004026665.1. Lineage (NCBI taxonomy): Eukaryota > Metazoa > Chordata > Mammalia > Chiroptera > Vespertilionidae > Murina > Murina feae. The sequence goes on along the minus strand of PVJC01004590.1, from coordinate 57,882 downwards.
AAGAGTTAAATTTCTAAGCCCAAAGCCTTTTTCCATCAAGGACTTGGTCCTTATGCCCTGGGACATGGTTTTTTTCCCCTCTAACTTATGAAAGTGAGAATAACATTTGATAGTAATTTGCCAGTGAATATAATTCTATTATGTGACTGTCAGTGATATATATGGGGAATCAGATGTCAGCTAATCCTTGTTCTTTAAATTACTCTACCTGTAATTCATATAATGATATTCTCGAGTGTTAGTGTGCTTTCACAGCTGTACATTGTGGAAAGTAACTGCTTCATTTTAACAGAATTGGAGTGGTGTTGAAATATGGTCTTTTGTTGTTTTTTTAAATTTTTATTTAGTTATTTTTAAAAAAAGAGAGAGATAGGAAAGGAGAGAGGATGGGAGAAAGGAGGTGGGAGAGAGAGAGAGATAAATAAATATTTGTTGTTTCACTTATTTATGTATTTATTGGTGACTCTTGTATGTGCCCTGACCAGAAATACGGTCTCTTTTGTATGTTCCTCTGTGTTTAGTCCACATTATAGTAATTCAATATAAGAGTTAAATATTAGAAAAACCTTGAAATTTTCCTTTTTCTTCTTAGTGAATCAAATTAAAGGAGTTGTTAAAGCTCCTATTTCTACAGTAAGTTGATTTTCTGTGAAAAAACAACACACCCTTAGTTAAGCTACAGGACACCAGAGGCACATTACCCTCTGCTTTGGCCAAAGGATCTAACTGGCAGGAGAGTGAAAAACATATTTTGATCCCTTCTATTTGGATATCCAGTTAATGATCCTGATATATTCTTCAACTTGCCAACACTTTGTGCTCAGCTTATTTCATATCCACAACAGTTTAGAGCTATTCGTTTTTTAATAGTCTTTAAATGATCTTGCTTAATGTGTTTACTGTTTCTATTATCCTCATTAGATTCATATGTATGAATTAAAAGGAGAAAAATATTTATTGACTATATATATATATATATATATATATATATATATATATATATATAAAATGTATGCATGCATGTATACATATAAGTATACTAGAGGCCTAGTGCATGAATTCATGCACCAGTGGGGTCCCTCAGCGAGATCAGGCCGAAACAGGCTCTCTGAGACATCCCGAATTGTGAGAGGGTGTTTGCCAGGCCCAGGGACCCCACTGGTGCACGATTGAGGCCGGTGAGAGACATGGGAGGTTGGCCAGCTAGGGAGGGACCGAGGGAGGGCTCCAGGGCGTGTCTGGCCCATCTTGCTCAGTGCACATCATAACAACTGGTCGACCAGTTGACTGTCTGCCCCTGGTGGTCAGTGCATGTCATGGTGAGTGGTTGAGCAGCCTTAGCACATCATTAACATATTATGCCTTGGTTGGTTGAACAGCTGACTAGTCAACTGGATACTTAGCATATTAGGCTTTTACTATATAGGATAATATAAAATCACTACACAATTATTGGGACGCCTGATAACATTGTGTGCTTTACATTGTACCACTTAAGAGGGATAGCATCTAATATTTCTATTATTTTATAAACAAGTATATATATAGGAAGGACATAATCTTGTAGTAAAGGGCAGTGTTTTACTGAATTGATTTAGAATTATGAAAAGTTCTTTTTCTTTCCACATTTTACCATGTACTAATGAAAATTTTGTTAGGGGTTTGCATTAAGGAACCCTTAGCTAGAGAAATAACCCTTGGGTTATTTTCCCTTTGGACTAGAGAATGTGATGTGTTACTTTGTAACTGAATGCATGGGATTGTTAGGATTTTGCCATGTCAGTGTGAGAAGAAGCACACATGTTGGAAGAAATCCACAGGACATAGGCTTCAAGCATGCAGCGGAGGACCTCTGCCTTATCGTGTGTTCTGTTTTGTTGTAGGTTCCGTCAGGCTTGTTCATCCCCAGCATGGCCATCGGAGCAATCGCAGGGAGGATTGTGGGCATTGCCGTGGAGCAGCTTGCATATTATCACCACGACTGGTTTATCTTTAAGGAGTGGTGTGAGGTTGGGGCTGACTGCATTACTCCTGGCCTCTATGCCATGGTTGGTGCTGCTGCATGCTTAGGTAACAACCACTGTGTCTGTCTGTCTGTCTGGAATGCCTGTGAGTCTGAGAGAGAAAATGAGTAAGAACTTGCTTGTGCTTAATTGGAGTGGGGTTAGGGAAAAGGTGAGGCACAGGATAGAGGAAGAGAGTGTTTTCACAGAAATGAAACAGTACTACTATTATATGATACTAGAGGCCCGGTGTACAACATTCGTGCACTGGGCGGGGGGGGGTCCCTCAGTCTGGCCTGGGCCCTCTCAGAGCCCAGGACCCCTCAGGGCATGTCCACCTAAGCTGGCGGTCAAACATCCCTCTCACAGTTCAGGACCCCTCACTCCTTTCTACCGCCTGCAGCAGAGGTGGGAGAGGCTACTGCCATTGCTGCTGTGCTTGCCAGCCATGAACCGGCTGAGTGGTGCTCCCCCTGTGGGGGCACACTGACCTCCAGAAGGCAGCTCTACATTGAGCATCTGCCCCTGGGTGCTCAGTGCGCATCATGGCAACCGGTTGTCCGCTGTTTGGTCTATTTGCATATTAGCCTTTTATTATATAGGATAAACAGTACTGGTTTTATTTTACCTGCCTCTGAAAAATTTTTAATGCAAAAATTTAACAACAATTAATTTAATCTTTTTAATATCACTTAATGCTTCATGTCAGAAAATATCTCAGTACATCTTAGGCTTAATTTGAATCCTGTCCAAGAAGATTTTTGGTTTTTTCATTGTCAAGGGTCTTAACTTCCCCCCACTAGCTATACCCTGGTTCCTAGGTTAGCATGCCAGCAAAACTACAGAGTAGCTTTACTTGGGCCCTGCAGTGATTTATTTTTAGCCTCAGTAAAAGGTTTCTTTACCAGCCCTCCCCCATGTAAGGTGTATTTATAGAAAAAATGAGAAAAGTCACTACTCTTTTGAAGAAAAGAAAAGCAAAATATTTGCGAGTCTATTTATTATCCTGTTGGGCATGAAAAGTAGTTGTTTTATATTTAAAATATCAGCTAAACTTTGGTTATAATATTTAGTAATAATTGATATTTTGACTTACTTTCTTTCAATACATCAAATTGTGTAAAGTAATTTTTGATCTTCAACAGTATAATATCGAGTGAAAGTGAAGGACAGAATCATTTTCACTAAAGAAGCAAGTATTTGTTGAGTACCCACTTTCTGTTTAGTACTCTGCTAGGTGCATGAGTGATAGAAAAAGAAGTATAAACCATGAACCCAACCTTAACTATAATCAGGTTGGGTAGACAAGACCCACACTGAGAAAACAATAGTGAGCAATAGATAATGATTATATGTTGTACTGCAAGAGTCTATGAAAATTGTAGCAATCTAGAGGAAAAAAAGAGCTGAAGTAATTTAGGTAGGGTAAAACATGAACTTTATTTTTAAAGATTAATAGAATTTAGAAGACTTTGTTGAAGAATATAATAATATGAAGACAAATTAGAATAATATTCATGGGCCTCTGAAGAAACTGACAGTATTGAAGTACGGAATGCATTTTGGATACTTTCGGGAAACAAAAAGTTGGATGGTGAGAAGGAGCTAGACTGTGAGATTGCCATGGTTTAAGTTAGGATGAATTTGTATTAGGAATCGGTCAGACCTGTGGCAGTTGTGCCTTTCCCACATGTAGCTTGATGACTTTGGGAAAGTTCCTTTACTTCCTTTAAAAAAAATTTTTTTAGTGGAAATAATAACTACCTATCTCTTACAATTGTTTTGAGGATTATCTATAGACAGGCAGTCCTCGGGTTACGTCATTCTCGATGTACGTCATTTCATGGTTATGTCACCATCTCACATTTACAGTATTTATAAAAAGAGAAAGTCCATCATTTCAATGTATGTACATATGTGCTTTGTGTTTTTTATTATTTACTTACCACAAGTAAAGGTCAGGAATTGTTATCTTTCTTTTAAATTTGTTTTACTGTTTCACTTCATTACTGCTGTGTATGTGCTCCACATGAGTGACATAGGGGCTTATGTAGCTGGGTTCCAAATTACAGCGAAAATCGCGTTATGTCAAGCTATAGGAACAGATCTCTGATGTAACCCGAGAACCTACTGTATATAATAGCCTAAGTGACTATTATGGCAGAATGACTTGAACAACCAGTCGCTATGATGTGCACTAACCACCTGGGAGCAGGCGCTCAATGCAGGAGCTACCCCCTGGTGGTCAGTGTGCTCCCACAGGAGGAGCACTGTTCAGCCAGAAGCCAGGTGGTAAGGAACCTGCCACTAAGGAGCAGTGGGCTGAGCAGTGAGTTAGCAGGTGGGCAGTAAGGAGCGAGGGATCCTGGATTGCAAGAGGGATGTTCGCTGAGGGGTCCCAGATTTCGAGAGGGCACAGGCTGGGATGAAAACTTCACCTCACCCCCCTCCCACCCCAGTGCACGAATTTTGTGCACCAGGCCACTAGTATGAGATAAGATGTATATAAAGCTCTTAGCATAATGTCTGGTAAAATAAATGCTTCATTAAAAAATAACTTTAAAAAACACTTTTGTAAACGGACTAGAACATGTCTGGCATAGTGTATATAGATAATAGTACCATATTTTCTGGCATATAAGACGATTTTTAACCCAGTAAAATCTTCTCAAAAGTCGGGGGTCGTCAATGGAGCTGGACGGAGACCACAAGTGTCTCTGGTTGGCTCCCTTTGTGCCACATACGGTCTCCGTCTGAACTTTTTTCTTTTTTTCCGGATACAATTTAAAATTTATTTTTACTTGAATTTCACAAAAGAAAGAGACATTGATGGAATTGCTGAATTTATATACATATTTTCTCTAGGCAAGAGATACTTCCCCTAAAGTATGTGATGAGTTAAATGTAACTTTGCTTTCTAGCCTGCTTTAGTCTACTTGAATAATGAGGAAGATAAATTTAGCTGTCTGACCTTGTAGGCCAGAGACTAGATACGCCTATATTCTCATGCCATGCCAGATGTATTTTTTAATTGCATAGAACTGTGTTGTTTTCAAGGCCACCAGTGAGATAACCACTAACAAGTTAAATGTCAATGGGAAAATTTCAAATCTGTTTCAAGGACATAGCACCAAGTTTCCTACTTCCTGACACCTGCGCATCAAGGCCCTGATTATGTTTGTAGTTTCTTTTTTTTTTTTTTTAAATCTTTATTGTTCAGATTATTATAGTTCTTCCTCTTTTTTACCCCCATAGCTCCCCTCCTCTCAGTTCCCACCCCACCCTCTGTCCTTACCACCCCCTGCTGTTCTCATCCATAGGTGTACAATTATTGTCCAGTCTCTTCCTGCACCCCCAACACCCTTTTCCCCCAGAAAATTGTCAGTCCAATCCCTTTCTATGCCTCTGATTCTATTCTATTCACCAGTTTATTCTGTTCATCAGATTTTTTATTCACTTGATTTTTAGATTTGTTGATAGATATATATTTGTTGTTCATAATTTTTATCTTTTTCTTCTTCGTCCTCTTCTCAAAGGATACCTTTCAGCATTTCATATAATACTGGTTGGGTGGAGATGAACTCCTTTAGCTTTTTCTTGTCTGTGAAACTCTATATTTGACCTTCAATTCTGAATGATAGCTTTGCTGGGTAAAGTAATCTTGGTTGTAGGTTCTTGCTGTTCATCACTTTGAATACTTCTTGCCACTCCCTTCTGGCCTGCAAAGTTTCTGTTGAGAAATCGACTGACAGATGTATGGGTACCCTCTTGTTGGTAACTGACTGCTTTTCTCTTGCTGCTTTTAAAATTCTCTCCTTGTCTTTTGCTCTTGGCATTTTAATTATGATATGTCTTGGTGTAGTCCTCTTTGGATTCCTTTTGTTTGGGATTCTCTGTGCTTCCTGGACTTGGAAGTCTATTTCTTTTACCAGGTAGGGGAAGTTTTCTGTCATTATTTCTTCAAATAGGTTTTCAATATCTTGCTCTCTCTCTTCTTCTGGCACCCCTATAATTCTGATGTTGGTACGCTTGAAGTTGTCCCAGAGGCTCCTTACACTGTCTTCATATTTTCGGATTCTTTTTTCTTTTTGCTTATCCATTTGGGTAGTTTTTGCTTCTTCACATTTCAATTCTTTGACTTGATTCTTGCATTCCTCTAATCTGTTGTTGGATTTCTGTTTAATATTCTTTATTTCAGTCAGTGTATGCTTAATTTCTAATTGGTCCTTTTTCATATCCTTGAGGGTCTCATTAGATTTATTGAGGGTCTCACTAAGTTTATCAGCGGTTTCTAGAAATTTTTTGAAAAAAACCTTATAACCATGGTTTTGAACTCTATATCCTGTTGTTTACTTTCCTCCATTTCTGTCACTTGTGATCTGTTTCTTTGTCTCCTCATTTTGGCTGCTTCCCTGGGTTGATAGAGTGGCTTTCTGTGTTAGGTGATCACTGAGAGGAAATGACCTTCAAGCCACTTGGTTATGCGAATCAGCTGTGTCTACAGTGGGAGAACTTCTGTGCTGGAGACACCCTTATGGGGCAAGAGTTGTTTCAGTGGGGCTTTGGTGCTCACGGAGTCTGCCCCGAGTATGTCTCTTATGAATCTGAGAAGTTGTATTTAGGATTGTACCACTCAGACCCCTGGGTACACTGGCACTTGTATCTTCAAAGAGGTGCTATTTTAGCCTTTGCCTGAGGCTACTCAGCCTTTTATATGCAAAAGCCTCTGCAAGCAGCTTGGGTGGGCGGGCTCTTGGGGAGTCTACAGGGCGGAGCCACCAGCTATGGCTGCTTCTCAGTCCTGCCCTAAGAGGCACCGGGTCTCAAGCTGCTCTGGAGTTCCTCCTGGTGACCGATGGTGCCAGACAGTCCAGCTCCTCCCCATATGGTTCTGAGTCCCCAGAAACTCATCTGGAACTGGAGTTCAGAGCCGCAGGGAGCTTGTGCCTCCCTCTGGTATGAAATGCTGTCAGCCCTTTCCACGAGCCCCTTCGCGCGCACCTCCGTACTGCTGCACTTTATTTCCACACCGCCTCTGAGTCTCAGTGTCTTACTAGTTGTAGAATTTCCACTCAGCCAGCCTTCCTATGGGTCTGGGTGGTGTCCGTTTTTTTCTTTTTGTTGTTGTTTTAAAATGGTTGTGCACGGCCGCAATTCTGGTGTTTACCTATGCCACCATCTTGGTTTCTCCTCCGTCCGAACTTTTTAACCCAGGAAAATCTTCTGAAAAGTTGGGGGTTGTCTTATACACCTAGTCGTCTTATATGCCAGAAAATATGGTAGATCCTTTCTTCCTACTATTTTTAGGTTAAAAAACATGAAGGAAGAGTTTAAGCTTAATATAGAATGAACTGGTAAGCCCTGGTAGGTTTCTGAGCAAAGAAGCAACATGGTGAAAGTATTACTTAGGGAAGGTTAACCTGGGAACATGGCTTAAAAAGTGGATTGAAGGTAATAGGCCTGGAGTTAAGGAGGTAACACAAAATAGTGTAAAGTCTTGAGGGTCTGGACTAGGTTAGGAATAGTGAGAATTTGGAAAACGGTACCCATAGATATTTTTCAGAGCAAATCAGATAGGATTAGGTGAGAGTCTAGGTGTTGGGATAAAGTAAAAGGATGAACCAAGAATGATTACTTAGGTTGTCAGGAAGAATGTGATGCTGGCCCTTGGAGTCAGCGAAGTTGGAATGGGGAGCTCTTTGGGAAGAAGAGTAGTTTAGTTTTAAGTGTGTGGTGTTTTCTGTGACAGTGCTTGTGCACCTTCTTTTCACAGGAAGTCGAGACAAACACAAATAAGATAAGGCGTGCACAGCTGGAGACATGGGGCAAACGCAGCCAAAGAGGAAGACATGTGGGGGAGGCATTGGCATAGAGAAGGTGGTTCAGAATGGTGATTGGGATAGATGAATAGATGAGTTTTCTGAGGGAGGGAATATTATACTGCTACCATAAACCACAAGGCATCAAGATATTTTGCTTATTTTTAAAAGTTTAGAGGAGAGAAATACAGTAAATTAATATTCTACCAACATATAAATTTCATCTGTAAGTTGGTAGTAAACAAGATAGCTATGATGTGCTTCACCAAATTCCTTGAGAATGAATAATATCTTTTATAAGGGTGAAATTATGTCTTTGCTATCGCAGTGAACCAAAATGGCAAAGTTGTTTTGGTTGGACAGCTGTGGGTTTTCTCATATGAAGCAAGCAGGTTTTGAAATGTTATTTCAAGTCTTCCGTGTTATAAACAAAGATGATTGGTGTTCTTTTAGATCTTATTAAAATACTAATAATTGTTTTAATAGTAGTTTTTGATAATCCTTTTCACTAAGTTTGTATTCACTTGCCTAGTGCAAAAATTCTCCTAGCAAGTATTGATGAGGCTCCTGTCCTTCCTGACCAGTGGTGCTTATTTTTTTCAGGTGGAGTGACAAGGATGACCGTCTCCCTGGTGGTTATTGTTTTTGAGCTTACTGGAGGCCTGGAATATATTGTTCCCCTTATGGCTGCAGTAATGACCAGTAAATGGGTTGGAGATGCCTTTGGTAGGGAAGGCATTTATGAAGCGCACATTCGGTTAAATGGATACCCTTTCTTGGATGCAAAAGAAGAATTCACTCATACCACCCTGGCTGCTGATGTCATGAGACCTCGAAGGAATGATCCTCCCTTAGCTGTCCTGACACAAGACAACATGACAGTGGATGACATAGAAAACATGATTAATGAAACCAGCTACAATGGCTTTCCTGTCATAATGTCAAAAGAATCTCAGAGATTAGTAGGATTTGCTCTCAGAAGAGACCTGACAATTGCAATAGGTATCTTCTCAAAAAAAAAAAAAAAAAAAAATATATATATATATATATATATATATACACACACACACACCCACATTTATATGCATCAGTATCTAGATATCTTGGTAGATATAGATATATAGTAGATTTCTGGAAGATAGGAAAGCAATCAAGTTTAATTAGTTGGGTTTGTGAAGGCAGGTCTTACATTTTTTAGAAAAGGAATTTATGCTTCCATGGATTGTTTTCCTGCTAAATGGAGTTTTATCTTTGACTTGGCATTGTTATTTGTTTGGAATCAGATTCTCCCCTCCTCTCCCCCCACTCAGATTAGCCTTGTTAAGTTGATTATTCTTAATTAACATATAATTATTCTTAATGAACATATAAGACCTTAGTAAATGCCAGGGCATCCAGCGAAATACATTCTTCTGTTTAATAAAGTTGGCTTATTTGAATGCAAGTTATTGAAAATTCCATCTTCATTGGTCTGTTTCATACCAGATTCGGAAGGTTTTGTTTTTTAGTTTTTGGGTTTAAGTTTATAGTATTAACTTGTAATATCTAGTTTAAAGTGAAAAAAGTCATTGAGATTTTATTTTTGATTAAACGTCAGGTAGAAAAAGTATGTATTTTGAGCTAACATTCCTGAAAAAATTTAAAGGCATTAGCCACATTATGTTATTTCTTGGAAATAAATTAAACTTTTACCCAAGGAGGAAGTAATTGTGTTCCTCCAAAATTATTTTTTCTTCTTACTCAATAGTACTACAGTCTTAATAAGGAGACCCGTAAGTCTTCTAGTTCTTTTCTACACAAGCTGACTCCCCCCTCGCCATTTTCATTAAGTCATTGCTTTGGCACTCTGCAGTTTTTAGTAGAGGACCCTGAGCTGAAAATGTCAAGCGTTTGACCTGTCTCCAGAGGTCATTCATGTGAGCTCGTCATCCCCCTTTCAACTTATCCCTGTGGCAATTGCAGAAGGATTGTAAAATATTTCCATTCTTGTGCCATTGCAAGAGGAAAGACTAGACAGTGTAGATGAGAGTATTTTTCAAATCAAACTGGAAAGAAATTCAATTTGCAAGAGCTATTAAAGTAGAAAAAAGAGACGGAAATAGCTTTTGAAGAATATCCTCCTCAGTTTAGGAAAAGGCTTATAGAAGACTTTTCAAAGACTGGCAATCCCATCATTGCAAGTTTTTCTCTAAGTAATACAGTAGCAGTTGTCAGAGTGGGCAAGTATGTGGTCAGACTTGTCTCTGTTCAAGTGTTTCAGCTTCTACGTCATTGCCATGGCAAACCTATAATCAGAGGATTTAATTTCATTGTTTAGATTGCCATTCTTAATGGTAGCCAGGCAAAGAAACGAGAAAAGATAAGAATTTTGGAATTTATATAGAATTTTAAAGAAAGAAGGCCAAGTTTTTATTTTTATTTTATTTTATTTTTTTATTAATTTTTAAAATATATTTTATTGATTTTTTTTACAGAGAGGAAGGGAGAGGGATAGAGAGTTAGAAACATCGATGAGCTGCCCCCTGCACACTCTCCACTGGGGATGTGCCCCCAACCCAGGTACATGCCCTTGACTGGAATTGAACCCGGGACCCTCCGCAGGCCGACGCTCTATCCACTGAGCCAAACTGATTAGGGCAGAAGGCCAGGTTTTTAAAAGAAGATAGTGATAAAGTTAAGAATTACATTCTCACTGAGTCAGTGGATGTATTTTTTAGTTTTTGTTATTGTCTTGAGAAATAGAATGTTGGGTTGGCAGATAGTGTTCACAAGGGAGTAGAGGTACTTCAGATATGTGAGATAAGTCACATCCTCAGAAATGTTAGTCACCTGACTTAAGTATTTACCCACATATGTTTTTCTGAAGCTTAAGTTTTTGAATGGGAAAAGTAGACCTGTATGTTAGGTTTTACACATATAAGTATAATATATAAAATACCTTATGAAAGGACAGTTCTGATACACACTAAACTCAAAATAGATGCATAGAGCTGGCTATTTCATTTCGGTATTCTCTCCAGTTCATGGATTTCCTTCTTGTTCCCATGGGCTCTCCCTTTCCTCTGCAGTTTTCTGCCTCGTTGCCACTTCCTGTCTAGCACTCGGGGCAGTGGAGGTAGGCAGCAGGACCAGAGCATGGGAGCCGAGCACACCGGAGGGGACAGTTATCCCAGCCTTTCAGATAAAATCTAGGAAGTCAGTCTGTGCCCATTATGTGCATAATTGTCGTTTCAGCCCACCTGTTCATACTCGTGACTCATCTAGAAAACTAAACGTTAACATTAGCAAAGAGAGAAGGAGCTAATTCACAGTGGTGAGGTGCACACCATTGTCAAAGCAAGGAAGAAGCTCTTTTTAGTCCCACCTTCCAGGCGGGAAAAGTGACGGTTGGCATAGGCAGGTGTTATTCGATGATGGATTCCTATAATTTGTGCAGGTTTAAAAATCTCATATTTTAAACAAGCTTCCTTATCCCCCAGAGTTAATAAACAGTGCCAGTGCCACTAAAGACAGTTGAACCATGATTTACCAAAAAATATTTTATTTACATGAAGATGGTGTGTTGGTGATGGGTTCTGATTCTGTCAAATATAAGGAACTGCTAACTGACCTTTTAGTTTATTCCTTTCTTGTTCAAGAAGTTAGGAAGAAATGAAGGGACCAAAAGTCATGGGATACATTGCTTTATTTGTTTAAACTCTGACCTTAAAGTAAAATAAAATCTGTCAAATTTAATATTTGGTCTCCTCTGTCTCTTCAGAAAGTGCCAGAAAGAAACAAGAAGGTATTGTGGGCAGCTCTCGTGTGTGCTTTGCGCAGCACACCCCGTCTCTGCCGGCAGAAAGCCCGCGGCCCTTGAAGCTTCGCAGCATTCTTGACATGAGCCCTTTCACAGTGACGGACCACACCCCCATGGAGATTGTGGTGGATATTTTCCGAAAGCTGGGCCTGAGGCAGTGCCTTGTAACTCACAATGGGTAAGTGTCATAAAAAAATCAGTTCACTTGTCAGAGGTTTTTATCCCTTTTAGTGGAATTCATATGCACTTAATATAGGAGAGAGTGTAATCAGCTCCCAAGTGGGAAAGTCTGGCTCTTAGTGTGGCTATAAATTCAAGTTCAGTCAGATTGACACCAGAGAATAAGAAAAATGTCAACTCCCAGATCTTTGCCAAAGTGTGGTGACATTCGTCAGGCAGAGAGGTGCTGAGACATCTCCGGCACCTATTTCCTCCCGTGGACGAGAGATGGCCCTGACCTGTGTGGAGGACTGAAAACACCAGCTTCCTCTTGTCTTTCAGTTTTAAAATATGTATTTCTAGTGCAGAATAACTTTCCAGATGTTCTGTTTACTGTGACAGCCCTTATTTAATTTATCATGTAACAAGGGAATATATGTAATTAAATGAAATGTAATTAAATAATGTATAATTAAATGAAATTTGTAAATTGGGTGAAAACTTCCTTTAGCAAATGCTTTGTTTCCTCTTTTCTACCTTCTCCACTCTCAGATTTTTTACATACAAGTACTCATGTATTTAAAATGTACAAATTAATTATTTTTGCCCTTCACACACAAACTGACAGTGTTTCTGAGGATGGGGAAATAGGAAGGTTGCGTTTGGCAAATGTCACAGGGATCGTGGAGAGTAACAGACAGTACTCCCTGATCACATACTGCTCCCTCATGTTCCGCTCCCTCTTCCTGACCTGGGACCTGCTTCCCTCCCATTCTCTCTCTATGCCCCCTTTCCCCCTTTATGTTACTGTTCCTAGTTGAGATACTTAAGAACACTGTTTTACCTGAGGACTGAAATGGAAAGCTAGAAATGAGGAACAGAAGATTGTGCATAAACTGCATGCATAGCCTGAAGCTGTTGAAATACCAAACACTTAGAGAATCACAGCAGGTATTCTAAAATATCATTTTGTACAAAATATGTGATCCCCTATCTAGAGAAAAGGGGGAGAAAGGACAGAAATAAAGGAAATTTGTGTATTGAATACCTTGCTCATTTAACTTTGCAGCCCCTCTGCAGAGCCGGTGGCAATGTCCTGGCTTTACGGGCGCAGGGATGGAGCTTGAAGAGGTTTGGTCGCTTGCCCAGTTATGTGGTTAGCAAGTCAGGGATCAGGGAATGAAATCTCTCTCCAGTTTTAAAACCCAGTGTCTTGCTATTGTTTTATAATGTAATTGACTGATGGAATCTTAACCTACTGTTTCCTCGGACATATATGATGCTGTATTGTGTTAGGAATAGAAATATAAAGCTAGAAAATTACATCCATGTTTAGTGGTTTCACTGTGCGAGCCAGTTAAAATAACTCGAGATGATATGAAGTAAATCATTAAAGAGATAAAGGTCTTGATTAGGGGCAGAGAGGTCGGATTTGTTAAATATTACAGATATTGATGGGAAGAGTTGTATGTAGTAAAAGAACCTTTTTCTTTAGTGTTGTTTAATGTGAAAAATAATGGTACCAAACTTCACTGTTTAAAAACGAGTGCATGTTAAATGGAGTAACTTCATAAAGGCGTACTGCTTCTCGGGCCCTTTTAATTATAAATGATTTAGTGGGACGCTAAGATGAGTTGTTATGAACTTTTACTTGTTTTGAGTTGTTCTCTGTACTTGCCATGGTGTGTTTTTTTATGTAGGACCAAATATATTGTCATTCTCTAGTCATGATTGACTATGTCCACAAAGCTATTCGAGTTAATTACCGTATTTCCCTTTGCTGGTTAATTCCCAGGTTTCGGAAGCACAGACATCAGAAAGTGTATTTAGAAGAAAGTATAAAAAGAATGAAGTGGGGGAAAGGGAGGATAGTTAATTAAAATCTTACCTGATACTCTCTGTTTATTAGAAAGCTTGTGTGTGTGTGTGTGTGTGTGTGTGTGTGTGTGTGTGTGTGGCTTTTTTTCTAAAGGCCCTGATTATATTTTTCTTATTTCTGTCCTGTAAGGAAAACAGATTGATAAATATAAAAAAAGAAGAGATCCTTTGGGGTGGTGGCTCTTAGGATTTTTTTTTCGGTGAAATGTGTAAGGAAGTAGTGTTTTATTCTCACTTTAAATAATTTAAGATTTAAACTCAGAAAAAAAATTATATCTTCTGGTTTTTCGTGTAGACTGTGAAGTTCCGGACAATTGCTTGCATTTTATAGTTTATACTGGGCCCTTAGAGGTGGAGAATAACTACTTGGGGGAAGGGATATAACAAATCTGGAACCTTGGATGCCAGGAGAAACAGAGACCAGAGAGACCAGGGGAAGCATGTCTGTAAAGATGCCGGTTGTAGATGTCTGACTTTTATTTTTAATCCGCAAAATTTCTCAGAGTCTTCAAGTCTTGGTGGAACTAGCATGGTGTCAGTAGGCATGTCCCAAAAGAGTTTTGTGTATATAAGTTTGGAAAGTATTGGATTAAATATAATTGAGGTTCATTTATTGTGGAACTTCTCAGAACTTATAAAATGTTGGTATTATTTGAGTCTCAAATGAGATAATAGAAAACAAGTTTTCCATACTTATTTGAATATTAAACCTTTTTTTTTTTTTGATGGAGGGACAGAGTTAGAACTCTAATGTTTGGTTTTTCTTGCAACAGACTTTGAAAAATGTTGGGTCATGCTCTGTTAACTCTTACATCATTGTTAGCTGACAAGAAACAGCAAATCAGTCTTTACATGAGTTAAATTTTGCATTGATTTTCCTGAAATTAACAAAGCAGCACTGAACTGGCCTTATTATGCTCAAATCACTTGTCCATTAACTAAAGAGAAGGGGAGATATGTATTTTCTTCTTTTTAGGGCTATTACTTTGTAAATATAATCACTGCTTTGTAAATCTCTAAATTTGCTATTTGGTCCTTAAAAACTTGTAATTTTTTTTTCGTTGTGTACCTTGTGGTTTGGCAGAGCTTACTAATATATTAATTGAAATTAATCACTATATAATTGGGTAGAAATAATGAAATAAGAATTAAATTAGAATAATTTTAATTGTCAAGATTTTCACGTTTCCTGACTATAAGTACAAATTCAAGTGAATTGATGTTTTTTTGTTGTCTATTTGACCTTAAACATCAGAGAAGAATGTCTACTGAGTGAGTGCTTATTTATGTAGTGCAGTGTGGGGGTCTTGCTCCTGTGCTCTGCAAACTTTTCAGGTTATCTTGTTCTCAGTGGTCAGTACATTATTAAAAAAATAATAATGAAAAACATTGGCATAGCACCTAGTTATGTCTTTCCTATTCCCTACCTTCCCTGCTTTCCCACCTTCACATCCGGGCACCACCCTAAGGAGCTCTTTATAACTGACTTATCTTAGGACCAGGCTGCTTTGACTACGTGAAGTCCCCTGGTGACACCCTTCAAGAAGTCAGAATGTTCAAAGGCAGTTACCCTGAAGGGAATTCTGGGTGGGCTCCCCAAATTTAAAGGTTAAAAGCTTTTTAATGTGTTTTAAAAATATATATCTTTTTGTTGATTTTAGAGAGAGAGGAAGAGCCAGGGAGGGAGGGAGGGAGGAAGGGAGGGAGGGAGGGAGGGAGGGAGAGAGAGAGAGAGAGAGAGAGAGAGAGAGAGAGAGAAACATTGATCAGCTGTCTCCTGCACACACCCTATTGGGGACTGAGCCCACATCCCAAGCAATATGCCCTTGACCAGGAATCGAACCCATGACCATTTGGTGCACAGGACAACACCCAACCAACAGAATCACACCAGCCAGTGCACTTTTTAAGGTTTTTGACATTCACTGTCTATATTGTCATATACTGTAGTTGAATTCATTGACTTTCATTATAAAACTGGTAACCAGAATTTTGTTTGAATAATCAAAATTATTTGTTTGAATAATAATTACTTTCAAGTATCCTGAGAATTTATGTCCATTGTTTTGCTTGATGTTATAATAATAATATCTCAGTGAATAATGATTCACTGAGAATCATTTAGAAAAAAATTCATAAAGTGAAAGTAATTTTGACCCCCTAATCTTAAACATGTCTTATTTGTTTACCTTAAGAAGTAGCATTCAGTGGGTCCTGAAAATTATGGGGTGTTTGTATTGGTTGGCACTATTTATTTGATACATATTGCCTTTAATTTTAATTCCAAGTAATAGTAAAATAAAGGGCTTTCTCAAGTCTCATAGGCAATAAAGATTCTCCTGTCTTGACATTGCTGAGGTAGATCTACTGCACTGTGACATTCTAGACATTAGAAAAACATTTTCTTCGAAGGAAGGAACAGTGAAAATGAAACTAAATTTCAGAATTTTATAGTTGTGTATTAATATTCTTTGTACTTTTTTTTTGTAGTCATCTTCATTGTAAATTTTTATCATTTTGATTTTTAACTTAACAAGGAAAATAATCTACAACTATTTAAAAATAACACCATGTCACTTTTGAAAGTCAGTAGAATTTATGCAATTGGGACCTGGGATTTCAAATCATTTTTTGTTTTTATTTTTCTAGAGTTTATTAAAGGCATTTGTATGGTCCATGTTTTTATTCTTTCTCTCATTCTCATTATGATTGGAACCTCTTTTAATTTAATTTCTCACAGTTATTAGCATAACATGATCTGTTTCAGGATTGTCTTGGGGATCATCACAAAGAAGAACATATTAGAGCATCTCGAGCAACTAACGCAGCACGTCGAACCCTTGGTGATTAGATATATGAGATCTCCTCATTAGACACCTTAGACGTCAGGAGGCATGACACTTGTGAACTGTTCAGTCCTCTCTTTCCCAGACACCTACCCAGCAAAAGCCTACATGCTGCCAATTTCACTTCTATCTCATAATATGCCTGTAAGATAAATTTAAATGTATGTAAAATTTCACTCATGGGAAGTAAGCAAAAGTTAACATCTCATTAAAATCATTAGTTGCAATTTAAGAACTGTAAAGAGTTTGGCAGTTGACTAAGGAAATATTACGGGACATTTTTAAAGTAATACAACATATCTATCTACTTTAGTGCTTATACCAGTCTCAGAGGATGCCAGATTGGTTAAAAATGTCTATCCCGTCCCTCCAAACCGTCCCCCTCTTTAAAAAAAAATGTTTCTTGATCTTGTGGTAGTCTTGTGGTAAATGTAAGCTCATAAATCATTTTAACTGAGCTTAACAATGTTAAATTTGCCGACAATTAAATGGATTTTTTAATGGGCACACTAACTGGGGCATAATATGTATGTGTATATATATGTGTGTGTGAGTTTAGCATTAGTTCTTTTTCTGCTATACCCTCCATATCCTCAATACTTTCAAAGTCAATAATGTGTCTTTTGCCATTTCATTAGTGAACTGGACCTAGAATATTTGTGTGCCCCTTTTGTACGATGCTTCTAGAGTGCTGTAAGCAGTTTTTAGGGTCAAATGCATTTGTTCTAACACACACTATGTCCTTCCTAGTGGTTTAATGACTAAAGATAAATTTTGAATTATCTTACCTCATAACCTAAAAATTGTCTGGCTTTAGCAATAGATGCCTGAAATTATTTTGCTGTGCAATTGCCATACCTATATAAACTTGTCCCAGTTTGTTTAATACACAACAGATTGTGTATTCCTGTTGTATGCTAATATTTCACAAGTGTTTCATGCATCCTTTAAAAAAAACTACTAATCAGAATAATAAGTAGCTACTCATTCATCCTGCTTTGTGCTTCACTTGTAATATTTTAGGACTGCTTCTTGATTTTTTCATCTCTTTTAATGTAAGCATTAACAACTAAGACTTTCATAAAAGCACTGTATCTTAACTTTTTTGGCCAAAATCAAAAAAGGAGAACATTGATAAGTGTTGGGTTGTCTTATAGATTTGTTCTGGCTTCTGAAGTTTGCTATTGAGTTTCTGTGTTGACCATTTTATCTCAATTGTATGTGCTTTCATGAAGATTATGCATACAAGTGGGCAATCTGTTTTTTAAAAGTTAATTTTAGTTTTAAAAAATGGAATATTGAGGGGATTTGGTCATCAGATATTTTACTGCCTTTTTGGTGTGATGGGAATGTATATTCCTTCTCAAATGGGATTAGTATAATTTCTTTTTCATACATCCTCCCATTTTTTTGGTTACTTTTTTGTTGGCATTCATTAGTCAAAATAGCTCGACTTCAATGAGAGTCTCAGTGGAAAGAATGTACTATTAGTGACCATAATACTTTTTATATCGAAGAATGGTAGCTGGGTAATTTGATTATCTTTACCAATAAAATGTTTTTGAAAGTACAATATCAGGCACTTGCTTTGCTCTATTCCTGTCAACAAAAAGGATTTAGCTATGAATGTAGCTTCTCACTTTCTTTTTCCCTTTAATTTTAATGGCAGTCTTCTCTTCATTTCTTTTAGGCGCCTCCTTGGCATTATAACAAAAAAAGATATCCTCCGTCATATGGCCCAGACGGCAAACCAAGACCCCGCTTCGGTAATGTTCAACTGAATCCCGTAGATGAGGACAGAGAGGAGGCAGAAGAGGAAGTTCATTTGTTGAATAGCACAACTCTGTAACCTGAGGGAGTCGTCTACCTATGGTTCTCCTTTAAACAAAAAAAGAAAGAAAAAGAAAATATAAAAGCCAGGCTTTTGCAACATGGTTTGCAAATAATGCTGGTAGAACAGAGGAATTGTTTGGAGGAGGGAAAGGAGAGAGAAGGACATGAGTTATGTCCCTGTCTAAGGAGAGCAGCCAACCACCTCCTGTCATTCTGCACTGGATGCGTTCAGCTGAGGATGTGCCATGAAAGTGCAGACTTGAGCCCCGAAGGGAGAGGGCCCTGGAGCCCTGGAGCCCTGGAGCACCCAGCCTGTTACTCCAACATCGCAAAGACGTGT
Organism: Murina feae; assembly: GCA_004026665.1. NCBI lineage: Eukaryota > Metazoa > Chordata > Mammalia > Chiroptera > Vespertilionidae > Murina > Murina feae. The sequence continues at coordinate 39,205 of PVJC01004590.1, read as the reverse complement.
TATGAGTCCCCGTTATCAGAGGGGTTCCTTTGAATTGAGCCATCTATAAGACTGCAGGTCTTGCCCTTTTTTAATCAAAACTGTGCTGTTTAATTCATGAATTGTATAGTTAAGCATTACCTTTTTACATTCCAGAAGAGCTTCTCTCTCTTTCTTTCTCTCTGTAACAAAGCCTCTTTAAATTGGTGTGCCCTTTTGAAGCAATCCTTTCTCATATTGAGATGTACTGTGATTTTACTGAGGTTTCATCACAAGAAGGGAGTGTTTCTTGTGCCACTAACCATGTAGGTTTTTTACCATCACTGGATGCTTGGAGCCGACACATGCACCATAACAAAGGCCGATCAAACAGGTACAATGTTGAATGAAGCATGAATGAGATCTCTCAGCTTGTGTGCTGTGTGGTTCAGAATCTTTTTGTTTCCCACCCCCCCTCAGGTTTTATGAATAATGTGACCTGGTCTTATGCATATTTTCTATTTCTAAAACTGCTATGAAATACAAGTACTGTTCAGCATAAGGTAGCACCGTGCTACTGCTGTGACAGTAAAGAGAAGTAACTATTCTGTTTAGCTATATCTGGAATTAACTGCATGTTTAAACACTGGAATTTTTTTTCTTCTTGAAATTAGATCAGTCATTTTTTTTTCTTTCCTCAAGGTATTTTACTGCTGACACTGAAGAAATGTAATTCATAACTTGCACTAATGTATATTTCTTTTTCTTAAAAATTTACCATTCTTATTTATATTTTTATGGATTAAAATTTATAAAATACAGATCAGTTAATATCTCACTTAAGTAATTTTACCTTCTTAATGTGATTTTTATAGACTAATTCTGACTTACAAATATGGAGATATGAACAAAGTTTACAATGGGAACATGGGTTTGAGAGAGAATGTGGTTATTTCTCTATGATCTAACGTGTACATAAATCTTTTTCTGACCTTTCACTGCCATCCCCTGGATTCTACCATCTGACCTTCCGTTCTGACTCATTAATGGAAAATTGAAACACTACAAATCACTTTGAAGATTAAGATCAAACATTAAATAGTGTTTACCTTTAAAAAATCAAATGAAAACAATGAAATTGCAAAAATAGCGGTTAAAATTGTGACCAGAACATAACCTTCAGATATTTGGGTATGTCACATCCAGAGGTGTTCAATGATGTTTTGACTATTCACAGTGCATATTTGCAGGATGAATTGAAAATGTGTTGGGGTATGTTTGGGATTGTTTTTGGAATTGTCTGTCTTAATCATGGTCTTAATTCACTATCGGCAAAGGTAGTTTTCTTGAAGGACTGGCCTAAATATTCTGTGATTATGCATTTTTGGTTGGAAAGTGATATTTTGCAGACATTTTCTGAAACAAACTGGCAATGAACTGCTTTTTTGGAGGTGAGTCTTCACTTCCTAGTTTTTAATAGATCTGTAAGATCACATAAGATGGGTAAAATCTTGAAGATTTGTAAGATCATGAAGCCATATTAGAATGACAGTTGTTAAGTTGAACAAAATTTATAGAAACTCCATGAAACATTCTTAGTTTGGCGCTCTGCCTAAAATTGGTACTTTGTCCAAGATACTTCCCCACTTTGGCAGACAAGTTTTCTGGCCCCCTTCAAAGTTTATTTGACCATCCAGAGTACGATCATTTCTGAATGATGGTTGTGTGTATCTTATCTCCAGCTTATCTGAAGTGTGTTGCTGGAGTGTGAGTTCCTCAGCACTGGCTACCGAACAACTTAATTGCTTGTCCTCAGTTACAAGCCTTCGACGGAGAAGCGAGTTTCTTTGCAGGTAGCTTCATCATAGTAAACTTTACATGGATTTCGCTTTTCATGTTAGGTCCTTCTTTCATTGCCCATCCTGCTTTAGACGCTGACATTTCAGGGTGAACACTCAAGGTAGATATTAATTTTCTTCTTGGTGTATTTCTATCTCTGATGTGTCTTACAGCCGAAATACAGGAAAAGTGCCATATTTCTATGCATTCAGTGGTTTTCTTTGGGATTATGATCTGTTCCATTTTTCTTCTTGACATGTTGAGGTATGTCTGCTTTTTCACCAAACTGTGAAATAGTGGAGATGATGAAATACATGTGCCTGGCTGATTGGCAAATAATATGTAGAGCACCTTATTTGTGTCCCTTTTTGGAGAAGGTCTGATGAGAATGGGCAAGGGTGTCAGCATCTCTTCTTAATAATCGTTTTCAGTTTTGGTTCATGAAGAATGCTTAGTTTGTTAACCTGTGATGTTGCCTAGAGCTGTATTTATCTGTTTTTATTTATACTAGTATAGTAAAGCTGCATATCATTACAGTAAAAATGATTACTGTGATGAGTTAATCAGAATATCTATTAAAATCTATATGACAATGTGTGGTTTGCCCTTCAATTATACGTATAAACCCTTACACTTGTATTCTTTGTGCAGTGCAGGCCAGTATATCTGGCACAAGCAACCTTAAAGGGGTGATACATGTGTAAAGCTTCTCTCAGGTCACAGAACCATTCATGCATGGTGCAAGTGAGGAGCAACCAAACAGCTGCTGGACTGAGCAGCAGGGTGTGTACCAGCAGCAGCACAGCCTGCCTGTCTGTGCACGTCGGAGGGTTACAGAAAGATTTCATCTCCATTTCCATTCACAAAAACAGAGTGTTTATTATTTTTAAAACTTTTACTGATTTCAGAGGGGAAGGAAGAGGGAGAGAGAGAAACATCAGAGATGAATCATCGATCGGCTAACTCCTGCACGCCCCCTACTGAGGACTGAGCTCACAACCCGGGCATGTGGCCTTGACCAGAGTTGAACACTGGACCCTTCAGTCTGCAGGCTGACACTATCCACTGAGCCAAACCAGCTAGGGCAAAACCATGATTTTTAAAAAGAAAGAAATATTACGCTATTTACATGAAGAGAAAATACGTGATTTACATTTTAAAATTTTACCTTGGAAACTTGCTATTAGAACTGCCTGAAAAGAAGTAGTGACATTGGAATTGTTAAAAGATTTCAGGAGTCTACTAATATTAAACCTTTAGTAAAGAGACAAGCACTTTACTAAAAATTCAAGGATAGAACTTTTATCATTCATTTCATTTGGTCATTCACTAAGTATTTATTGAACACTTACTGTATACCAGGCATTATTCTCGGTCTTTGAAGCTTACATTCCATTTGAGAAAGAGACACATAATATGGTATGCCAGATGGTGGTAAATATCACAAATTCAGTGGAAAAAATGATTCCTACATGCCACACATTGTTGTAGGCATACATGAATCAGAGTTCTAAGGGAGGGAAGTAATGAAGAGGATGCTATTGTTAGGGTAACCAAGGAAGGCCTCAGGGATAAGGTGACATCTCAGCAGAAACCTAAAGTGAGGGCATGATAGTTATCTGTGAGAAGAGGCAATATATGCAAACATCCTGAAGTGTAGGACATGCCTGACAGATACCGGGAACACTAAGCAGGTCAATGTGGCTGGAGGGGGACAGGTATGAGAAGAGAGGTTGGGTGTGTAAGAATTTGGTTTTTGTCCTGAATAAAGTGGGACTCCAGAGAGGCAGAGAGTGATGTTGATTGATCTCCGGCTGCTTTGGCTGGGAATAGACCGAATGGGCAGGGGTGGAAGTGGGAAGACCACTTTGAAGGCTCTTGGAATAACAAGGTAAGTTCTGATGGAGGTTTGAATCTGACTGGAACTGGTAGAAGCTGTTCAAGTGGTTGGATTCTAGACATTTTGAGGGTGGAAGATAAGATTTGCTAACAGACTGTGGAGTGATAGGAGTAAGGGTTGTCACCATGGTTTTTGGCCTGAGCACAGAACAATAGAATGGCTACTGACTGAAGTGGCAAAGACATCACAAAGAATAGATTGGAGGATATGTACAGAGAGGAATTTTGGTTTTAGGCATTAAGTTTTAAATGCTTTTCAGACGTCTAAGTGGGGATGTCCACAGGCAGTTGTACATATGAGACAAGTTGAGAAACAAGTGTAGCCGAAGATACTTAGACAATGGGAAGCATCCTGGGACAGGAAGAGGTCACATGGGAGGAAGTGGACACAAAGGACTGAGAACTGATGCATTTGTATGTTTGGATTTGAGATGAGCCAAATTTGCATGTTTGGGAAAAACGTTTACGTAGGAATGAAGGGCAGCAGCATGACCAGCTTGAGGTTAATGGTTGTTTTTTTCTCCAGCATGTATATTCTTTCTTACTGAGGGGGCTGTATACTTATTGTGTAACTGTGGAGATGAGGCATTAAAATTCCTGACTAGAGGTGTTTCATTTTAATAGTCCACTTACACCTTTTATCAAAAACATTAAGTATCTCACAACGTCTGCTTAAGGACATAGCTCACAGAGTAAGTAACTTTGGGGACTACAAAATGTGGGGACTAAACTAGATGAACTCAGGGGTTTCCTGTACTATTGAAAGGGAAAGAGATTATAGGCTCTTTAGCCTAATCTATAATGTTTGCTATTTTACACTTCATGATTTGCTTTGTTTTCAAGTGAAGGACATTTTGTCAGGTTTAATGAGAATCTGAATCTGGTAAAACACAGGTTTGTACTGGAAGTACAATGAAGTAATTTGCAATGGAAAACTAAAATCTAAATAGTATATTGACTTCTATGGTATATTATCTACATATTAGAGGCCCATTGCACAAAATCGTGCAGGGGGAGAGGGGTGTCTCAGCCCAGCCTGCACTCTCTCCAATCCGGGACCCCTCGGGATGTTTGACTGCCTCCAGCAATCTGGGATGGCTGGCTCCTAACCACTCACCTGCCTGCCTGATCACCCCAACCCCCCTGCTTCACCTCACACCCAGGACTAAGGACTCCCTCCTCCGGCTGGGTGCAGGCACCTGGGATCTGGGCTTCCCTCCCTCTGGTAGGCCACAGACACCCAGGACCCAGGCCGGCTTCACCCGGGCTGGCCGCAGCCACGGGACCATGAGCAGGTGGCTTTGCTCAGGCTGCACTAGCAGGCACCTGGGACAGCAGGGCGGGTGGCTTGTTCCTCTCCTGGGCTGCAGCCTGGCTGGTCCCCATTCCTCTCTCCCCAGTGTTGAGTGTCTGAGCTGTTACGGTGTGAGGGCGTGACAACGCCTTTATTAGATAGGATATAAAACCCTAATATGTAAATAGACCGAACTGGTGGCTCTATCGTGCGCTGACCACCAGGGGACACGTGCGGAACATGGTGGGCGTCAGCAGCAGATGCAGAGCAAGGAACATGGCGGGCTTCCGCTGCGGTGAGATGGTGGAGCAGGTGAGTGGGGGCACCAGACCAAGGCAGGGCACTGGTCGCTGTCATCGGGGCGAGCCTCTGGCAGTTACTGAAAATACTTTTGCTTCTGTGCGCTGCGGTCCCACCTAGTGCTTGCACCCACTGCTGGCACCAGCCCCACTCACACTCGGCCCCGGCCCCGGCCCCAATTGCTTGGCACTGTCAGTAGGTGCAAGCAGCAGCTGCTGGCCCTAATTGCCCCTCAGGACTTCTCCACCTCCCTCTGCTCCTGAGGGGTGATCTGGACTGGCAGCCGCCTCTTGCACCCACTGCCAGTGATGGTACCACTCACAATTGCAGCCGGTGCCAGAGCATTTGGGGCGGAAGGGACTAGGCAGGGGCATGGAGGATGGGCCGAGACCCGCCCCTATGCCCACTGTAGCCTCGTGTCCCACAGTTCCTTTCAAGGTGCACTGGGCCCCTAGTACTATATAAGTATATTATAGAATATGATTAGTAATACAGACTGAGTAGAAGGAGAATTGTTTTAAAGAATATTCCCAGTGTGAGAAAACATGAGTCACCAGGAGACCCTGTTAAAATGCAGTTTTGTTAGGTGGGGTCAGGCACTCTAGGAGAGTACTATACAGTATCACAGGTGTGCCTTTCCCACCCTCCATAAACCTAATCCCTAAAGCTACAGCTATCATCAACTCAAAATAAATTATTTTTTTTCGGAAATAAATTATCAGTTGCCCATGTTAAATATTGAAAAGGACTTCTGGGAGGAGAGGACAGTCTGGTTATCTACAGGCATTAGGTGGTGAATTCCTGTGACATTAGAGGATGACTTTCAAGTATGATTAGGATCTCACCACTTAGATGATTTGACTACCATTTATTTGCACATGAAAAAAACCCACCAGAAACTATGAACAAAATGAAAAGGGAACCTATTGTATGGGAAAACATATTTGCCAATTATACATCAGATAAGGGGTTAATTTCCAAAACACACAAGAAACTCATACAACTTAACACCAGGAAGACAAACAACCCAATTAAAAAATGGGCAAAGGATCTGAAGACACTGCTCTAAAGAGAACATACAGATGGCTAACAGACATGTGAGAAAGTGCTCGACTTCACTAACATCAGATATGCAAATTGAAACTACAATGAGGGATCACTTCATACCTGCCAAAAGAGCTACCATCAATAAATCAATAAACAGTACGTGTTGGCGGGGATGTGGAGAAAAGGAAACCCTAGTACAATGCTAATGGGAATGCAGACTGGTGCAGCCACTGTGTAAAACAGTATGGAGTTTCCTCAAAAAATTAAAAGTGGAACTGCCATTTGACCCAGTGGTCCCACCTCTGGGAATATATCTAAAAACCCTGAAACCAATCAGAAAGGACATATGCACCACCGTGTTCATAGCAGCATTTACAACTAGAGGCCGGTCAGTGTGCCTCACAGTGACCGGTTGTTACATCATTGGGCTAATTAGCTAAGATCTGGAAACAGCCTAAGTGTCCATCAGTAGATGAGAGGATTAAAAATAGATTTACACCATGGAATACTTTGCAGCTGTAAAAAAAAAAAAAAAAAAAATACTCTTACCTTTTGAGATAGTAACACTGAACCTGAACATACATGCATAATCCATGGACACAGACAATAGGATGGGGATGGGGTAGGATAGGGTAGGAGTTGGTTGGAGGGAGGGGGGGCAAAAAGGGAGAAAATGGGAGACATCTGTAATTCTGTCAACAATTTTAAAAAACCAGAAGAGAGTTATAGAAAGTTTTAGTAAATGTTTCCATCAGTTTATTTTCTGTATCCCTTAAAAACAAACAAAAAATCACAAGTTTAATATTAATGCTTTAAAATATTGTACACCAAGGAAAGCCAGCTCTCACTCATGCTGCAAGCTGGTCTGTGTTCTCTTTACTCCTGTTTGCCAGATGATCTTCAATAATTTCTGCAAAGAGATTCCTCTTCAACAGATTGTATGCAAGAGGTAAAAGCTGGCCAGCAACTTTATGAAAATACTGAAAAATAAAACATTAAGCAGAGAATAAAGCAGATGCCCTGGTAACAGAAAATATATAAGCTTCCCTATTTCCTTAGATAAGGTTAATCAACCTTTATTTTTTTGCTCCAAATTAATCAAATGCTTTTTTACCTTGTTATGAATAGGTATGCTGAATTTGAATTTTCAAACCAATCCCTTTTCAAATTCCTTCTCTCTCCTCCAGCCACCATGTAACCCCCTCAATCCTTTAAGCTCCTGCTTGGGTAATCAAGTGACTTAGAGTACTGTTAGTTACCAGAAGAAAAACTGGCAATGCTTTTGTTGGTAAACATGAATTAGCACTCATTATGTGCTAGGTTCTATGTAACAACACCTTTTCATATATTCTTATGTTACTTAACTTTTCACAGCAATCGGGTCTTTTTTTTTTTTTATCAAACTGGTTCATTTCCTGGCAGGCCAAGCACTGTTCTGGTTGGTCAAGGACTGTCATTCTGGTGGTTAAATATTCGGATTACTTTTACTGGTAAGCATACATGAGGAAGGCAGAGGAAAGACAGTTCTGTGCTTTAGAGGAAGCAGAGTTCTCAAAGGAGACTCACCAGACCTACAAATTCTCAGGACCCAAGAAACACATTGGGGAGGAGGGAGAATGCAGCTATCTGTGTATGAACAGCCCTACAGATGGCTGATGCATGCTAACGTGAGCCGCTGGCTTGGTCCAGCTCCTCAGTGTGTGCACAGCAGCAGCATTAGCAGCTCCTGGGAGCATTTCAGAAACGTGGCTTCTCAGGCCTCACCCCAGATCTACTGAAACAAGCCTGCATTTGAGTATCTCCGGGTAATTCCTATGCTCTGTACAGTTTGGGAATTACTAACTTTGATGCTGACTCGGGAACCAGACTGCCTGTGCAAGGTGGTTTACCTCTTTGTGCTTTGCAGGTGACATCACAGGAATTAAATGGTCTGCGTGCAGACATGTTTTATAGGTAAGGAGACAATAAAAAGGTGTTGGAAAAATTGCCAAATTTTACAAAGCATTTAAGTGGGTAGATGTAACTCAAAACCCTACAAACACACTGAAGCCACTATACCTTCTTGCTTCTTTGACCTTGAGGCAATTATAGTTGAGTAAGCACTGACTTAACTGTTGGGTAGGTTTGTCCTATTTATTTAGCTAACGATTAACTAACATCTCATATATTTTAAGTAAGTTAAAGCCTATTTTTAATATTTTTTAATCCTCTCTTGAAGGTATTTTTCCACTGATTTTTAGGGAGAGTGGAAAAGGGAGGGAAAGACAGAAAACTTGATGTGAGAGAAATCGATTGGTTGCCTCCTGCATGAGCCCTGACCAGGGCCCAGGCCTGGGAGGAGCCTGCAACCAAGGTACGCGCCTTTGACAGAAACTGAATCCAGGACCCTCTGGTCCAAAGGTCGACGCTCTACCCACTGAGCCAAACTGGTTAAAGCTAAAGGTATTTTAAAATAGTATTTATTCTTCATCTCGGAATTCAAGCACAAGGACAAATAACTCCCCCATCACAGTAGGAAAGGAAATGGAGCCCTGGGAAAGGTGTACGCACCCACACATGCATGTTCCTGTAATACATCTAAAGTAAATGCTCTCTAATGTAAACCTGAAGGCAAATAATCACCTCTGCCAGAATATAAGATGAATTTCAAATAAAAGGTATTTTTAAAATATTTGCTTTAAAATCACTTCAAAAAGCTCCTTTTGAAATACATACCCCACCTGTGCTAAAACTTGGATATGTAATGTGCATGTGTGTGTGTGGGGGGGGTGTGGCAGGGGAACGGGGAGGTTTGGTGGTGATTTTTTACTCACATGTGAACCATAACAAAAGAGGTCCATTCCCAACTCTAGTCCCATGCCGTAGTCACATTCGTCATTAGCAAACTGCACAAAGGTCATCATTTCCTGAATGGGGGCAAAAGCCTTCAGCCTCTCCTCATCACTTGGTGCCTCAACAATTGCCTTGCAAATTCTCTTGAGGTTGGCTGAAAGAAATCAATGATATTAACAATTATCTATAATCGTCTTCAGAAGCAAAAATATCAGCTGGCTTTTTTTCTTCATAGGACTTTTCATGCTACTGGTATAACCGTGGATGGCAATGTAATTTAGAATGGCAATTTTATAATTTTTCTAATTAAGATTCAAGCATAAACATGGCTTAACAAAATGATTTATTGTATTAGCAAAATGTGAATATTTCAATGGCTCTCGTTGCAATCATGATTTCACTAAGCTTTCAATGATGTTCAGTAGGCTGGTCCAGGGATTGATTGGCAAACTATGGCCAAACCTAGCCCAATCCCTGTTTTTAACTGCCCTCAAACTAAGAATGTTTTTCTGTTTTTAAAAGGTTGGAAAAAAACAACAACAACAAAGAATATGGCAATCATATGCAAAGCACCCCTGGGATAGTCTTTATTGGCAGTTGGATTAAATAAAATTCAAATAGACAGTGAAGTTCATCCCTTTTTGCCCTGTCCTTCCTTATTTAAAAAATACAGGAACAGACAACAATAAAACATTTCAAAATCAAACCTTTACCCAAGTGGGGAAGTGCAGCTATGCAGAAGTGTAATTTGAAGAAAGAACACGAAAAATTTCTAATGTTTAAATATAAAGAGCAGTGGCTTAACTTAACATTTCTATTTTGGCTTTCAACATTTTCTTACTATGTGCTGGATGCCATTGTGTGTCAGATCTCAGGGTGCATGTGAGAATGAAGGTACTGAACATCTAATTAGACCCTTTTGAGAAAGTACCTCCTGGAGGATTATCCAATAATGAAAAGAATGGCAATTACTGAAACCAACAAAACACATCTTTACATTAAGTAGCTAAGTGGGGAGACAAGGATTGGCTTAAACATTAACAATCACACCTAAGAATGATACATAGCTATCAAGTGACATGTATGAGGCACAATATTCTATTAGTACTAACTACAAATAGAAGGATTATCAAGGGTGGTAGAGATATACTAGGGCTTTTAACTTGGGCATGGTTATCACACTGGATCACTCCTCTTAGTGAATAGCAGTAGGCAGGAGCAAGACGATTTTAGGTCCTTTATGTTTTGCTACCGTTTCTCATTCAAAAATAATTCAACCACTGAGGGATTTAATGTTTAGAATGTTAGGAAACAGTTGGGGGAAATGAAGAACATCTTGGCTATAAAACCCAGGACCACAACCAGGGGAGGGAAACAGGGTTTATTCCAGACACTACAGTTTAAAACCCACCAACCCTGAAGGTTCAGAGACGGCTATTTCGGTAACAGATGTTCTCAACCTTTTCCAAACAAGATACGAATTCTGATTGTCAAAACTTCGAACAGACGAGTTTGCAGAGGCTGAAGAGAAGAATGTAAACAGAAGACTAGACAGTAAGGAGAGCCCACACACCTTCCCGGTAGAGATGGAGTACCGCTGGACTCAGGGAGGAAAAGGGGGACAGTGGGACAGATTATCCTCTCCAACAAATACCATGTAGGTTACGTGTGTAAAGTTTTTCTCATATCCACAAGAAACGTGGAATTATTTTAGATATTTAATTTAATCCAACTACGCAAAACAATCGTTTCTGTATCTGTAATCTGTAATAGTAAAAGCATAGTATGCTAATTGGACTGGACATCCTTCCGGATGACCTTCCAGATGAAGCTGGGGCTGTGAGGGCCGAGTCCCTTGCATGAATTTCGGGCCTCTAGTATAATATAAACAATTGAATTCAAGTAAATTCATGTTCTCAGTTATAGTAGCCACATTTGAAGTGAGTGCTCAGCCACATATGACTAATAGCTACCATATTCTATAGCCCAACCATATTCATTTTCCTCATGGAACTCCTCTAATGTGATGGGAAGCTGACAAAACAATACATCTGAATAATTGTGAGACCTCAATCTACTGCTTAAATGCTCTGCAGCACAATAAAGTTTGAGAACAGCCACTGTAGAGAACTCGTTAAGGATGCAGATTTCCAGGTCCTAACCCCAGAGAACACAAAGCAAGGCCAGTTGGTTCTGTTTGAAAAAATGGACAACCAAGTCCTAGTTGGTTTGGCTCAGTGGATAGAGGATCGGCCTGCAGACTAAAGGGTGCTGGGTTCAATTCAGGTCAAGGGCACATGCCGAGGTTGCAGGCTTGATCCCCAGTGGGGGGTGTGCAGGTGGCAGCCGACCAATTGATGTTTCTTTCTCTCTCTCCCCCCTCCCTTTCTCTCTGAAATAAAAAAAAAATAAAATAAATTGATGGCCAAATCCATAAGCTGGGAAGGAATATTCGGTTCTTACTTGAGGAAGTGCTAATTTTGACTTTGTATCCTCTCTGGAACAGGATGTAATTAAGGCAATGCCCAGAGGGTTGTTCAAAGTAATAAGAGAATAAACGGAAGGAGAAAGAGTTCAGAAGTGATTTTGTTTTCTTAACATAGCAATAATTATATTTTGTGTATGAATAGTCCATTTTCAAAGTGTTTTCATACCCACAAATGATTTAGTTCAGGATCTTGGGCTTCTGAATGCTAATTTATCTGCAGATGAAAAAATTTTTGCTAATATATAAAAACATACTATTTCAATAATTAAAATCTTGTATGTTGAATACATAAAAACATACTATTTCAATAATTATTATCTTGTATTTTGACCAACGTCAAAGATTCTGAAATAATTCAGAAAATGTAGCCTAGGCACTGGTTGAAATTCCCTAAAGGCCTATAACTACCATATATATATATATATAGATATAGATATAGATATAGATATAGATATAGATATAGATATATAGGTATATAGGTATATAGATATAGATAAAATATATATGTGTATTTAAATATATTTTTATTGATTTAAGAGAGGAAGGGAGAGGGAGAGAGAAACATCAATGATGAGAGAGAATCATTGATCGGCTGCCTCCTGCACACCCCACACTGGGGATCAAGCCTGCAACCCATCATGTGCCCTGACCGGAAATTGAAATGTGACCTCCTGGTTCACACACAGGTCAACACTCAACCACTGAGCCACACTGGTTGGGGGTAACTGCTATATTTGAAGCACTATTAAGGCAAGCACTGTGCTAACACCTTACATACTTTACACCCCAAACACCCTTCCCTATAAATAGTATTCACCATTATTAACCATTTTACAGATAAAAATGACAAAGTTTATAATTTGCTCAAGGTTACACAGGTACAAACCCAATTTTACTTCAGACCTGACTGACCCTAAAACTGGAGCTTGCTCCTTATCACTAAGGTCTAGTGACTGTCCCACAAAAGGCACATGTATACATCCACTGTTCCATAGAAGGAGAGCCTTCCTCTAGATATCACCAAGTATATGTACATATACACATGTGTCCATGAGAAATACATTACCGTCTGTTTCAGGGAGCTCTCTGTACCCAACGTCATTTTTATCTACTGGAACAACCAAGCCTGCACCATGAAAGGTCTTTGTCACGACCTAAGTTTAAGAAAAACAAAACAAAACTTAATCATGGTAAATAGACTAAACAAACAAAAACTCACCCAAACCTAACAGAACACACACACAAACCCTCAATATTTCTGTCAAAATATAACTTAATGACATTTTATTTTAGTCAATTTGGATGCCAGGGCAAAAGGTTAACATTCCTTATCTTTAAAATTAGCTAAAGTTAGGTAAATAATAAGGATTTCAAGCAATTATAAAACAATGAACTGATTGGCTATTATTACTTGTGTCATCATTACAAGTCTGCAGCCTGAGTTGTGTGGGAAGAGGAATGGCATGCTATTACAGGAGACAAGACAGAATATTAGTTCAACTGTAAAGGAGTCTTAAAAATAAAAAAAAAACATAAGAAAGAAAAAAGACCAATTCTAATCCCAATAGAAAAATGGCCAAATTTTAGATAGTTCACAAATGAAATACAAATGACCAATAGAGAAGTAAAAAATATTTAATGTCCTTTATAATCAAAGAATTAAAACTAAAAGCTAATTAAAACAAGATAATACCCAGTACTGGTAAGGATATGGAGAAAATAGGCACTCATACATTGCTGGTGGGAATGTAACACCATATATAGGATAGTTTTGCAAATAACAACTCCCCACAAAATTAAAAAAACAAAGCGTACACACACACACAATCATTTAAAACCATGTATACCTGACAAAACTAATTCTAGGAATTTCTTCTAAGGAAATAATCAGATAAGTGTGCAAAAGGGTAATTATGGCAAGGTTGTTTGAAAAATGTTAAGCAACTAAACTTTGGGCATAAGCATAGCCACTCAAAATTATGAGGTAGATAGATCTTAAATTTAGCAATTTGAAGCAATAATCATAATATATTCATAAGTATAAAAAGCAGGTCATAAAACAGTATTGGTAAAGAAAAAACAGAGTGATATATATACAGTGACTTATCTTATGCTGACATAAAACAAAAACCATCATGTGTATTTTCAGAGATGATAAACTGTACTATCTATAAAGAAGTATCAATTATTAGCAAAATACCAGAATCATAATTTTATTATGGACAATAAGAATACAAATTTAGGAAAACCCTATACCAGGGTGGTAATATATTAAGGCATAAGGATCAGAGGTGGATAGAATGGTATACCCTTATTTTACAATATCACTAAGTCAGAGTACCTTTTTAATAATGAAATCTAGGAATGAAAAAAGGCAATTATAGTGGCTTATAGCCAATTAGTAAAAGGGTGGAGTGGAAAGAATGCTAATTATTAAAGATGTGAATTCAGATCTCAAATCTGTCTCAATTATGATTTTGGACAAATCTGTAAATCTCAATTTACTTATCTATAAAATAGGATGATAATTCCTACCTATTTTGCAGATTTGCTTTGAAGGTCAAATGAGGTAAATCATAAGGAGTTTGCAAACCAAAGCACTGTAAAGTGTTGTCAGTATAAAATGCTGATTTCTAACGTACTGTACAGTGGTCTATTATACTGGAAAAGTACGAATTAAATGGAGATTAAAATAACAAAGAACAATCTTAGATTTGAAAGTGTAACCAATATGTTGTCTCTGGTAGGATAAAAATCATGGTGGTCTCATAAGTTCTTTTCTTCTTTATATTTATGTTTTTACCAGCTGTTTTTATAAAAAGAACAAATACAAACAAGCACAAAACCATAGGGGAGTAGGCCAGGACAAATATGCCTATGAAGTTTAAACCCCAATCATATCAATTGTATCTTATTCACAGTTATGGAAATTCTACCTGAAATAAATGATAGTTGATGGTAGAAAAATAAAAAAAGGCTCTGATGGAAGAAATTGTTAACAGCTGTTCTGTACATACAAGCTCAGTCTTTATTCAAGAATTAGGAATACAGAGGAACCAAGATGGCAGCATAGGTAAACACCTGAACTCGCTGCCTTGCACAACCACATCAAAACTACAATTAAAAGACAAAATGGATATCATCCAGAACCATGGGAAGGCTGGCTTAGTGGAAGTCCGACAACTAGAGGGAAAGAGAAAATCGCATCTAGACTGGTAGGAGGTGCAGAGGTGCGGAAGAGTGGAGGTACGTAGGTGAGCAAAACAGGGTGGCAACTAGGTACAATGTGGTCTTTTTCAATTGGGAGGGAGATACAAACTCCCGACTGCTCTGAACTCCAGTTTAGGGCGAGACTGTGGGGACTCAGACTCATAGGGGGAGAAACTGGACTGTGTGGCATTGGGCCAGAAAACGAGGGCAGCTTTCTCTCAGAGGTGCTTGCAGTGTTCATTGTTCCTGCACTGGGCCTTGGGACACAGAGACCCAAGGACCTATCTGGGGTGGGGCCGACAGGCAATCATTGCTGTTTGCACTGCCCTGTGATTCCCTGAAACCCCCGCCCCACCCAATTTACAACCCCACCCAAGCTGTGCACAGAGGCTTTTGCATACAAATGGCCTAGTTTTTTGCAGTCTAAAACCTAATAATCTGCAGCTGGGTCAAAAACCCCAGCGCTTCCAAAAGAAGGCCTAAGACTCCTCAGCAGCCTGCATTGCTTCACAGCTGTGCCTCATCTGGGCATCTCCAAACCCCAAACAAAGAGAAGGAATCTGCAGATCTCTCTGTAGCTCCTCTTGGGTGGCCTCAGGCAGTGGTTGACTTTGCACCTCCTTGGAGATCCAACAGCCAGTGTACCCAGTGATCAGAGTGAGACCATACCAGATTACAACTCCTCAGATCCATAAGAGACACACTCAGGAGGCAGACTCAGCACCAAAGCCCCCTGAAGCAAGTCCTGCCCCATAAGGGTGTTTCTAGCACAGCTGTTCTCCCACTGTAGACACAATTGGTTCTCACAGCCAATTGGTCTGGGGGTCAATTCCTCCCAGTGACACCAACAGCAATCAGGGATTAACTACAACAAGACTGTGCACACAGCCCACAAAGGGGTGCACCAAGATGTACACCTCAGGGGATTGGGGAGGCTGAGCCACTGGGCCCTATAGGACACCCAGCACACAAAGCCACTCTATCAACACAGGGAAGCAGCTAAAATGTGGAGACAAAGAAACACGTCAGAAATGAAAGAAATGGAGGAAAACAAACTACTGGATATAGAGTTCAAAACCACAGTTATAAGGTTACTCAAGCACTTCTAGAAACCTCCAAGAAATTTAGTGAGAGTCTCAAGGATATGAAAAAGGACCAATTAGAAATTAAGCATACACTGACTGAAATAAAGAATAATACACAGAGATCCAACAGCAGACTAGAGGATTGCAAGAATCAAGTCAAACATTTGAAATACGAAGAAGCAAAAAACACCCAACCAGAAAAGCAAAAAGAAAAAAGAATCCAAAAATATGAAGATAGTGTAAGGAGCCTCTGGGACAACTTCAAGCATATCAACATCCAAATTATGGGGTGCCAGAAGAAGAGAGAGAGCAAGATGTTGAAAACCTATTTGAAGAAATAATGACAGAAAACTTCCCCTACCTGATGAAAGAAATAAACTTACAAGTCCAGGAAGTGCAGAAAACCCCAAACAAAAGGAATCCAAAGAGGACCACACTAAGACACATCATAATTAAAATGCCAAGGGCAAAAGACAAAGAGAGAATCTTAAAAGCAGCAAGAGAAAAACAGTTAGTTACCTACAAGGGAGTACCCATATGACTGTCAGCTAATTTCTCAACAGAAACTTTGCAGGCCAGATGGGAGTGGCAAGAAATATTCCAAGTGATGAATAGCAAGAACCTACAACCAAGATTACTCTACCCAGCAAAGCTATCATTCAGAATTGAAGGTCAGATAAGGAGTTTCACAGACAAGAAAAAGCTAAAGGAGTTCATCACCGCCAAACCAGTATTGTATGAAATGCTGAAGAGTATTCTTTAAGAAGAGGAAGAAGAAGAAAAAGGTAAAGATAAAAATTATGAACAACAAAGTGACAACAAATACATATCCATCAACAAGTGAATCTAAAAATCAAGTGAATAAAAAATATGATGAACAGAATAAACTGGTGACTATAATAGAATCAGGGGCATAGAAAGGGAGTGGACTGACAATTCTCGAGGGGTGTGGAAAGAGACTGGACAAAAATTGAACACCTATGGACGAGGACAATGGGCGGGTAAGAACATGGGGTGGGGTGGGGTGGGAACCGGGTGGAGGGGAGCTATGGCGAGAAAAAGAGGAACAACTGTAATCTGAATAATAAAGACTTATTTTAAAAAAAAGAATTAGGAATACATAATAACCAGATGAAAAATGCTACCCCTATTTCTATTTACAAGTGGGAGAGGCTCCCTATGAAAACTAGAAAGATAAAATGGCAACATAAAATCTTTAAATGTTAAAAACGCCCTACTGCAGTGAGTTTCATTCAAATACATACTTTTAGAAACTGTTTTCAGTCTATAGGACTAAAGAAAGAACTGCTAACACTGCAGTTTAGTGACTAATTTACCAGAACATCACCCTATAGTTGAGTCACGATCAGAGTAGGAACTAAAGTAGGATTTTCAATAACCAAGTACAGTAAAGTACTTCATCACCAGTACTAGTTTATTTGGGAGTAACTAGTACTTCATTTGGCCTAGAACATTTAGATAAACCAGCTATAGCAGACAATGGTGAGAGGCTGAAGGAGACTGGGGTGCCCTCATTATACAGTGACGAATGTCCTTCCTCCCCAGAGTTTATAAGAACAAACTCCTATAGAATTCTCATTTACTCCAAAAGCAGAATTCTAGCTTGTCTGTTAACTTATTCTGAAATTTGTAAATGATAAACCAAAACGATCCAACACCTTGCCAAAGTATTTGCTATTTACAAAGCATTCCAGTACTCTACAGGCATTAGGAGAGATGCAAAAGGATATGCTGAAGGGATAAGGAGAGAGGACTGCTAAGAAGCACATTTCCTGGAGGAAATGAACAAATCTGGATACACACTATCTCTCAGAAGGGAACCAACCACCTTTGAGGCCCTGAGAAAAGCACTTTGAGGCATACCCTTACAAATCTACTCCCAAAGGACACCTTGCACTAAATCATTAACCAATGATCTTAAAAAAAGAAATTTAAGTAAATTACATGCAAAGCTGCCTTCAGTCAGTTCTATTAAATGAGTAACTGGTAAAACAAGATTAAAAGAGTGGGAAATATTGGCATGAGTTAGGCAACCCCAGTAGCGACATAGCACATAACTCGGCCTGTAATGACCCACAGACCATCCAAGCCCTGCTCCAGTGCAGTCCTCCTGGTAGTCCAGGTGTCTGTCACACAGCCATGGAGGAAGTCCTGGGGGGTGGCATCCAGCTCTCTATAGGATGAGGCAGCAAGTGAAAAGACAAGGATAAGGGGCACATGGGAAGGAGTCAAGAGGGAAAAAACCCTATTAAAATAGCAAAATAGCCACGACTAACAGATTTAAAAATCTTACTTTCTTGTCTCTCTGCTTCATCTTCACGGTTCTCTGTTCCAGTGAGTACCCCAGTTCTCTGGCTGCTTCTGTGAGCTTTTCATCTATGGATTTCAAGAAACTAGTTTTCTTTTTATCTGTTACTTCTTTAAGTTTTTTCATCAAAAATAATCTGAAAGAGAATTAAAAGCCCTCATTATACAATAGGCCACTGTACTAAGTACACAGACCTGGGAAAGTGAAGGGAGCTAAGTTAAAAACATCAAATTCCATTAAGAAAAAGGCTGCAGAATAATTACCAACAGCTCTCTCAGAATCCCCGACAGATTTCTTCAAACAAGGGAAAAGTAGTAACAATAAAAAGCTTTCAGCCTCAAAACCAACAAACGATTCAAATTTGTATGATCTCTGTCAACAATAAAGATATGAGGTATTTACAAAGCTGAGATGAAGCCAAGTATTATGTGGCATTCCTTGATATTAAGATATTACATACTGCCGTGGAGGAGTCTGGCATTACAGGAAGTAGAATGTACACAAAAGGATTTTTTTTCTTGAAGAGCCAAGGGACACTGTTACAATACTGAAGATCAGATTTTTAAAAATGTTACCTTCAAATTTGTCTTAAGATAAATTTTGAAAACATAAAAGGAAAGCGAAGCTACTTTATAAGCTTATACAGAAGCACAATACAAAAGGCATGAGAACAGTACATTATGTTACTGCCAATTACGGAAATAATTGGGTTTTATCATAAGCAGGTTAAGACTTTAACCAGCAGAACAGGAGGGCGAGAATAAAATGAAGAGCTGGACACACAGGTCAGCCCCCTTCCTCTGTAGCTACTGCCGGACTCCCAGGAGGAATGTTGCTTCTATCACTACTGACATTTGACAGTTTGCTGTGGACTTGGCATTTTTAAAAGGTTAGAACATTTATAGTGTATGTTATTCTTATCCACATTTTACATGTCAGGAAACTGAGGACAGAGAACAACCCAGTTACTCAAGTTCACAGTTAGTAGGGGCAGATTACAGTGCCACAGAAACCAAGACCACCAAATCAGTCTTCTGATGGTAGCACACATACCTACACCAAATGCTACCTTCAGTCATAACCAGCTGTGTATCATGAGAATATGTTTATATCAACCATAAAGAGCAAATTAAAGACATCAAGTCTAGGTGAATCAATTTCAGTCTTCCTCAGCCTCTCTGGCATGGCATACAGGCCTTCAAATACTACGAGCCTCTTGTTTTCATACTTTCATTCATATACTGCTACCTTGCCTACAACATCCTTCTTCCCATTTTTTTCTAGTAAGTTCGTAGGCATTCTAGGCCTAGTAAAATGTCTCTGTGAAGACTTAAGGCACTAAATTACTGTCTTCCACCTTTATCACATTATTATGATTATCTTGGTAGCAATGTATGAAGCTTTTGTCTTTCAGCTTCAACTTACTCTCCAATACTTTGCTTTCTGATGCCTACAGTAGCCAAGTACAAACTGAAATAATAACCATGAACATTTTGTACTCTGTTTCATTAAAATCCATTGGGGTGCTTTGAACTTTATAAATGGAATCTTTGAGTATATCTAGATTTTTTCCTATGTTCATTAAACAATATGAAAAAGGAATCATCCTACACTGGTCTATTATTTGCCCTCTTCATATATCAAACATCTTTTCGAATCAACATATAAAGATCCTGGTATTATAGTGTATGGACATTCTATTATTTACTGACCTAATTTTTCCTACTACTGGATTTGATGTTTCCAATTTTTCTTCTTTATCAATAATCTGTAACACACACATTTGTGTACCTGTTCAGAAGTTCTTTAGATAACTAGCTAGAAATGGAATTACTGATTTAAGGGTAAAAATGTTTCTTTTACTTGGCACAGTACCTGGCAATGTTAATAATCTGTCATGAAATTTTAGAATAAGGTTATTCAAATTGTTCTCTATACTAGTAAAAGTTTTACCAATTAACACTTAAATCAGTAGTTTCTTATAATTTAATTGGGTATTATCACTGTTTAATCTTGACTAATCTTTGTTGGCTTAATTTGCATATATATATATATATATATATATATATATATATATGTGATTTTTTTTACAGAGGAAAGGAGAGGGATAGAGAAACATCGATGAGAGAGAAACATCGATCAGCTGCCTCTTGCACACCCCCCACTAGGAATGTGCCCAAAACCAAGGTACATGACCTTGACCGGAATCGAAACTGGGACCCTTCAGTTCGCAGGCTGACGCTCCATCCACTGAGCCAAACCAGTTAGGACTTAATTTGCATTTCTTTAACTACTATTCAAACTAGCACAAAGTGAACTAGTTTCCTGGAGCATAAAAATAATTTGTCTATGACAAACTATAGGTCCAGTGCACAGAATTCGTGCACTGGTAGGGTCCCTAGCAGCTGCCGGCTTCCGGCTGGGTACTCCCTCCCTTCCCCACCTCCTGGTGGAACTCCCAGATGAACTCCCGGTTGAAGGGACAATTTGTATATTATGCTTTTATTATATAGGATGGTCTCACTTCAAAGACCTTATTCAGGCTGGTAGAAATAAGTTAAACTAAATGTTCTGGAGTAGCTTTTTAAGAAAAGGAAAATCTTAAAAACTAAAACAGTTGTTAACAGTTGAAAGACATTATAGTATTTTTACCTCTATGTTTGAGATAAATTATTGGAGACTGAAAACATCTGGGTGAAATAGGTACTCAAATACTTACTTGCTGGTCTTCACCTAAATTATAAATTTATCACCAATTTTTTTTCTCTTTCTTTTCTGTGTTCTCCAAAAAGCTAAAAAAATACCAGAACAGTCTTGGATTATTTCAGATACCCACTATAACTTCCTTTTTTAAAGAGATTTTTAATAAGACTAATGAAAAGTTCGGTGTTTTTGCATGTCAAAAATATATGGAACATCTACTATGGGGCAGGTACTCTACACAAGAAAGCCAGCCTCTGTCCTTATGGAATTTACATGTTAATGCCAGAGACAGAGAGTAGGCAACTAAATAGCTATCATTTCTAGTAAACATGGCACCAACTTCAACTGAATGATAAATCTGAAGGGCTTAAAAGAACTATAAATTCTATGTAAATTATAACATTTACTATAAGAACAGATACTATAAGAAATATATAACAGAGATAAGCAACATTTTATACAACTCAGAGGCATCAGAAGAGAAAGAACCTTTTTTGGATGTCTGAGTTGCCTTTTAAATACACAGGTATTTAAAAGACATATACATATACATAGCAATGCAGTCCAGTTAGTTTGAATTTTTTATTGCAAATCTGCATTATTCAATCACAGGCATAAGTCTTTTTTTAAAATATATATATTTTATTGATTTTTTACAGGGACGAAGGGAGAGGGATAGAGAGCTAGAAACATCCATCAGCTGCCTCCTGCACACCCCCCACTGGGGATGTGCCCGCAACCAAGGTACATGCCCTTGATCAGAATCGAACCTGGGACCTTTCAGTCCGCAGGCCGATGCTCTATCCACTGAGCAAACCTGTCAGGGCATAGGCATAAGTCTTTTTAAAAAGTTGGTAATAAAAAGCGGTCCTACAAAACATGATCTACTTATTGTATTTAAATTATAAAGATGGCTTTCTTCATTCCTGTACAGTGTGAATTGTATAGCTGCTAACAAATAGCTTCGAGTTCTGTCTGAGGCTGGTACGCGGTGGACTCGCTCGCTCAGCTCCATCCCAAGCCCCTTCCACAAGAGACCTTGCTGCATTTCCCATACTATTCTTCAGCTCAGACTCCACATGGGACCTGGCTTCTCCCAAGCAGATGCAACTCTGAAATCCGAAGAGACGCCGGGGAGAGGAGTCTGTGCTTCTGCTGTCCACCAATGAGCATAGCTGTAGAGGCAACTAACTGTTCTGGAGCAACTGCAGCTGAGATCTCAGCACCTGGTCCTTAGCTGCATGAGGGCTGAGAGGCAGAGGGCAGGGCATCCATTTTATTGGCCCAGGTTGTATCAAAGACAGTATAGTCCCGAAGCCACTTGTCGTGGCAGCAGCTGCCGATTTCCAGTTTTCTGATGGTGGCAAAGACAAACTCCACTGGTGAGCCAGTTCTGCCCACATCTTTCATTCCTGGAGGCTCAGGCTGCTCCATCAGCCCTTCTGAGGATGTTATGAGCACCAGTTTTACTGTATTAAATATCTGTTTGAACTAGATACAATGAGTTCTTACTATGAATCCATAGTGATGGTGTTTAAATATCATCAGTTTTCACTAAAAAAATTTTGCTTTCCCCATGTGACAACTGAGGTCAATATTAAGGAATAGTTTCATTAAATAAGATAATTAGATATATGAGATATTTTTGGGTGGGGGGTGAAAAGTAGAATGTAAGTATAAGATTACCTGCAAAAGTCAGAAATTATCTTTAGAAATCTAGAATTTTTAGGTTACCTCAATTCCTCATATAGCACAAAAATTATACACAAATATAATTAGGAAGGGATTGAAATAAAGAATTTCCTTACCTAACCGCAGCAAACACATTATCTCCATTTTGAACAATTACACAGTTTTTCTTTGCTTCATTTGTACCAACATATACAGGAAGTTCATCAGGAGAATCCCTGTTTAAGCAAAAGGTATTAAAAATTTAGCTGCCCATAATTTACATTATTAGACAAGTGGTATTTTTAGGTCTATAGACAATTTATATCTACATGTCTGTTTGCTTTTTGATTGAAATTTGCCCGGTTTAAGCTCTAAGTTTCTTAGGAATAGCAATGACAAATCTTGCTTATATACAGAACCTAAAATTGAGATTCTTAGGCCCATGTACCAAAAGGTTGCCAGTTTGATTCCCAGTCAGGGCACATACCCGGCTTGCCCTCTCTAAAATCAATAAAAAGATATTTTTTAAAAAACATTCTTAGGACCTAGTTACTTATATAGCTAAATATAAGAAAAGGGCAGTAAAGCCTATAAAAAAGAAGTAGGGACGATTATATACACCATCATCTCAACCCTAGTATTATAGTCTGTGAAAAAAAGGCAGAAAAACAAGAGGACAGACAGGATTATAAAACATTAGATGCAAAAGGATCTGATTTATCTTTATGTATAAAAGCCTAAGCAAATGAATGACCAAACAACTGAATGACGGGTCAGCTGGTTGCTATGAGGCGCACTGACCACCAGGGGGAAGATGCTCAACGCAGGAGCTGCCCCCTAGTGGTCAGTGCACTCCTACAGCCAAACTCCCTCAGTACCTCCCCCCAGTCAGCTGGCCCCCATCAGCCCCCATCAGCCCTGAACACTGGCCGTGCATGAATTCATGCACTGGGCCGCTAGTATACATATAACTAAATTCTTTTATTTTACAATTGAGGAAACCAATACAGAGAGATGAAGCACTCGGCCAACATCCTGGTAAATTAATGGCAAAGCCAGAAGTAGAATCTATGCTAACCCAATTTCCAGCACTGTGTACATTCTACTGTACCACACTGCTTCTCCCTTGGCATGTTTCCTGCACTTCCTCTAGTCTCTTATCTTACAGTTAATCTTTACCTTAAATGACAGCATCTCTACCGGTACAAGTATTTTTCCCTGCAACCTACTTCTGTTTCTTTAACATTCTAAGGAACTTGCACATAGCCATTTAATCCCCTTAGTATTCTATTAGGTATGCATATTATCCTCATTTTTACAAAAGAAACCAAGTCTCAGAAATTCAATCACTAATGACTGACACAGGGTTAGTCAGATAATAAACAGTAGGACCAGTCAATAGAACCTGATTACAGGTCACATTCTTATTTTTTTTTTTATAGAAATTTAATTTATTGGTGGGTATAAGGTGAGGACAGCATCAAGACTGTCACAAGTGCAGGGTGACACCAGGATCTGCAGTGGCACGCCGAAGGGGAAGAGTTAGAGCACATTCTTAACTACTGATTGTCTCGATGGCCCCTTGAAGCACATGGCTAATTAAAGTCACAGCATCTGCTCTACATTATCTTCCTTGAGCTAAAAGAGTTTTTCTAAACTGCCCCTCCCCCCAGAAAAAGTTTATAACCGCAAAGGAAAAGCCAGTGAGGTTAAACCTAGAGTTTACCCATCCTAGGGTTAGATACCAAAAGCAGAACAGAGGGCCCATGTAGCCACCAACAAGGGAAAAATATGCCTTTCATCTTGAATATTTACTCAAGAGGAAGAAAATTCTTAGAAGGACAGTAACTATATTTTAGAGAAAAAGATCCTTTACCTGAAATACCCCATGTGGAACTGAGTTTTATCATCTCCAATAATTATTGTCTGGAACTCAGGAGGATCATAGTAAAATCTCCAGTGAAGGTTAAAATTCAGGCTTGATGATTTTTTTTTCATTTTATGTTTTCCGGCAAGGATGTCATATGGACCCACTAACTGAAGTCCAAGGCTTTCAGAAAGTGAATCTATAAATTAAATAAGTTTATTTAGACAGTAACTTTCTAGAGGCAGATAGGACATAATGCCTTTTTCGTAAGAATAGTAAACTATTTCTAAGCAATTATCTTAAAAAAAACATTTAAAGTAAAAAAAAATTTAGTTACATGTGAAGAGGTTAGTTATAAACACTCAATGGAAAAGAAATCAGAGCAATAAAAATGTGGCACTTACATTTAGGATTTCCTCCTAAATTTACCATTGAATACATTTCCAACATTCCTGCCATTTGTTATTTTGGCCAAAGCAAGACCGTTTTGCTTTCCTATGGGCATATTAGAGCTGCAAACACCCTGTCTCACTACTAGCTGTTGTAGTGAGATAACTGTAGCACAACCAGATTAAGGGAGAAACATGACAGATAACAAATGAGTGTGCATTAAGGAACATAAATAATTTATTTAATGAAAACATTTCTTTCCCCTTCTCTCCACTTCAGCTAATTATTACTGTGGGATTCCTTTGCCTCCTTAACAATCTATCTAGCCAACCAAGTGCTGTATGATTCCTTCTATCTCCATTCTCAGATCACAGAGGGAGAATGTTAAATAATACCAGTCAAGAAGTCTGTTCAAATGTACACCCTAACTACATAAGATGGTCTGGTTGTTCCTCTAAGAGGGACGGATGTAAGCATTCCAGGAATTCCATGCATATATGAGAGGTGGGGCTGGAGAGGGGAAGAAAATGCTTAGAAGAGGTAACAATGTAAGAGCACAGTTTCCTTGGAGGGGAAGATGGCTCAGCTCAGGGGGAAGTTAAGACAGCACACCCTGATTTTTAAAGCAATATAAAAACTAAATCTACCCATCTCACTAGCCAGTGATAACCAGGTTAATAGTCTGGTAGATAGTAATAACATTCCCCTCTCTATAAACAAATATAAACATATAGATATTTTAAAGGGAGATCATGCTATTTTCCAATTTTTTTTTGTTCTCCATCCTGTTTTCACTTAAATTTTCTGAATCTTTTCCCATGAAACTAAATTCTTTAACATAATTTTTAATACCTGCACAATGTTCTATTATAGATACCTAT
The DNA here is from genome assembly GCA_004026665.1 of Murina feae. NCBI lineage: Eukaryota > Metazoa > Chordata > Mammalia > Chiroptera > Vespertilionidae > Murina > Murina feae. Next base: position 13,412 of record PVJC01004590.1, on the reverse strand, counting down.
TCTACTACTGATATTTACTGTTTAACTTTTTTACTATTCTAAACAATGTTTCAATAAACATCTTGTTAATACATATTTGTACACACCATGAATATTTTTGAGAAGTAGCTGCAGAGTTTAAATATTTTGATATATTGTCAAAATTCATAGTTATCTACCAATATAATTCATTTTCATCAATTGAGTATGAGTGTTTCTCTCCCCCCACCTCATGCTCAAAATTTAAACAGTACAAAATGTTAAGAGTGAAAAGTAACTCCGTCAAAAACATCATGTTTTTGTGAATCCCTTCAGAGATAGTATAAGTACACAGGAAGTATATAGGGATGTGTGTGTGCGTCCTTGACTTCTGAATACTCTATACACTCTTCTTTTTCACTTAAAATTTTTCAGGCATGATACTTTATCATTGCCTAAAAATCAGACTCACTCTTTTAAAACTCTTCAGATCCTTGGTTTAGTTTCCTATTGTCTTTTCAACTGGTTGAAGTAGGAGAATGATTCTGGAACAACTCACCAGCTGGCTTCTCAGGGTCAAGTTCTTCACAGAACTTCCAGAAGTGATAGAAATCTTCAGGCAGAGAAAGCTTGTAGTGATTTTCTACTTCTTTTCGAAGGTCACTGGCGACATCAGCATCACAGGACTTACTCTTCTTCACATCACCTGTCTTTTCACACTAAAAATTGGCATACAAAATGTTTTTTTCTCCAAACAGTGATTTCAATAACTTTCCTTAAATAACAACATTGTTTATTTCTGTTTACCCAACTCTATGAGATACACTTTAAAACTCTATAAAATGGTATTTTTGAGTAAAATCTGGGGATTCTTTTAAGCAAATAAAAAAAAGTTTATAATATATAGTAATCAAGAGGACTCATACAGCAAGTCTTTAAATGTATTTCTCTAAGATAATAGAAACAAAAAAAATAACAACAAAATAACTAAAGTAAAAAGAAAAGGTAAAAAGTGGGAAAAGAATTAAAAAAAGGCAGGTTTTGCCTTCTTTTGGTAAATAGGATTCATCATGCATTTTTGTTTATATATATTTAGTCATCACATCAAATGCAATTATCCAAAATAACTGGATACAAGGGAATTTACCAGTTAAACAATTATTTCACAAAAGGTCCTTTAATGCCAGAACTAGGTTATAAAACTTTATCTCCAAGATATCTGTAAAATAGATTCATTATATAAGTATGCCAAGTTTTATAATGCATGTTAGGTATTTGATAAATTTCTATAATGATAAAATACTCTGTTGGAGGTTACTTATCTTTAGTTTTCTAAGTAGCAATCTGATTTTCTTTGTAGAATCTTTCTTTTGGATTAAGTTCTTCTCTTTTTATTTTTCCCATCAGTCAATGCTTCTCAGCCAGGAGGAATTTGCCCTCCCCTCCCCCCCCCCAACTCCCTAAGGGACACATTTAGTAATGTCTGGAGAGGTTTTTGGAGATTTGGAGAGGTGCTACTGACATTTAGTGGGCCAGAGGCAGGATACTGCTGAATATCCTACAATGCACAGAATGGGCTTCCTTAACAAACACTGAAATGGCCCAAATGTCCATAGTGCCAAGGTTGAAAAATTTTAACCTTAAAGGCTTCTCATTCTTACATTCTTCAAGTTTCCCAGTAGACTCAAGTTTATTATGCTACTTTAGGTAGCATCAAAGCCTACAAAGATGACATATCCCAGAATGTTCTTGATAGCACTGTTTCTAAGAGCAGAACAGAGAAAAAATTAAAATGCCTACTGACAGGAGAAGGGATGGTTGCAGACTTTCTAACAATGTAATATTACATTTCGTGAAAATGAAATAGAGGTACACATAACATGAGTCAGTCTTCATAATAGAACGTTGAGTGAAACAAAAAGTCCTTTAAGGTTATACGCAGCATCATAGCCTTTTTGTGAAGTTCAAAAACAATAAGTAAGTGTTGTTTAGGCATACACTCATAGCTGATAAAACTGTAAAAAGAAGGCAAGGGAAAACAAAATTTAGCTACATCAAATTTGGGTGACAGGAAGTTAGAGGGTAGGTGAGGACCACAAGTGGGTGCAGACTTTCTGTCAATGTTTCAGTTCTCAGGTTGGGCAGTGGGTTTACAGGTGTTTGCTACATCATTAATAAACCAGGTAAAAGAGGACCATGCATTGGCCGATGATAACAGTCTATTATGCCAAGAATTATAATGTGCCTGAGGTCCTAACGAATCAAACTTAACAAAAACGGTGCTGAAATATGGATCCAAAAATGGATGATGATAATAGCAAACAACTAATAAAGATAATAAGAACAATACATAATTTTTAAAAAAGTAGTTATTATGCACTTACTATGTGCCAGGCCACTGTTCTAAATAAGGATTTTCTATGGATTAACTCATTTAATCTTCACAACTACCTTATGAGCAAGATAATATTATCCACATTTTACAGATGAGGAGACTGAAGTAATTACCCTTAGGCCCCTAAGTATAAAATGAAAGAACAGGGATTTATTTAAACCCGGATGGGCTGGCTCCTGAGCCCAGTACTTCATGCCGCTTCTCCAACTACGGATACAACAGCTGGGACATATCAAGTTCTGACCACTCCTTCCTTCTGTTTCAATTACCATCTTTGGTTCAAAGACTGGCTCAGACCTAAGTTGTTAGAAAGAAAAGCCTCAGTCTACCTTGCTGAAAGTCAGTTTTGCATAACGGTGACTGGTGAGGTGACCCGGCTTGACTTGACTTCTGATATCCAGCTCGGGTTACCCGGGCAAGTTACTTAACCTCTCTCTGTGCCTTGTCTCCTCATTTATAAACAGGGCATATGTAGTACTCCACCTACATTATAGGGTTGTTATGAGCGTAAGTTACTTATAAAACACAGAAAAATCCGAGCAAGATAATACATAGATGCTGGCAATTATTGTTAGCTACAGTCTCTATAGACTCATCTTTATTTTTGTTATTTCGTTTCTAACACTATCACTCTGTCAAAGCGGCCCACTGACAGAAAGGAGATAAGGATTTTATTATTATTATTTTTTTAGCTCTGCCTTTACAGCACACACCAATTCAGCACCTCCACATCCCCACTAACTAGAATTTAGGACAGCTGTGCCCTTCAGAGGCTGCGCCGATGCTTTGCCCTTGTGCTCCTAGAAAGCATGACCCAAATATAATGAAGGCCCAAAGCATGCTCCCCCCACCCCTCCCCGCCCAGCATGGGTGCCTTTGGGATCAGGTCCCCCTTGCTTTCCCACCTCCCAGGCTCCAGCCCGGCGGGGCTCTCCGCTGGGCCCAGGCATCCTCTGCACCGATTTCTCAGCCCATGTTTCTCTCCTCTGCCTTCACGAACGCTTTCACACTTGTGAGATGCCCTGAAAGACTTCCTTCACAGTTCCCAGGCACTTGTCAAAATCCCCCTTCACTCTCCACACATTTTTGTTACAGAGCCGACAAAAAAACGGCAGGGCAACACCCATTTTCGCAGGTGCCCCGCCTCCCGAGGCTGGGGGCTCCCCGAGAGGCAGGGGCGGCAGGGCTCATCTCGAACCCGCGGCGCCCCGCACAGCGCCTGGCTTGTGCCCGGCCCCGAATCGAGTTGTCTGGCTGAATGAATGAACTGCGGGCTGTCCGCGCCGGGACGGAGCAGAAGATGCAAAGGCGCGGCTTCCCTGGTCCCAAACCCAGCAGATCTCTGGGAAAGAGCGGCCCCCGCCCGCGCGCACACGGCCGGCGCTCGGGGGTCGCTGGGCAGGTGCGATGTGCAGCCCCTCGGTGCCCCGGCTGTCACTCCAAGCGCCCGCGGAGCCCGCACCGCCTCCGTGGCAGTACCTGCTGCCCCTCCCGGCCAGGCCTGCGCTTCCCGCCGCCGACCATTCTGCAGCTGCCGGACCAGCCGACTCCCGCGCGCCGCCGAGGCTTCCGCGCGCCGCCGACTGCTTCCGGGTTCAAGAGCCACCAATCCGAATGCCTGCACCGCGCCGCAGCGCGCCCATTTAGGGAGAAGACTCCGCCCACGCCCCGCCCCCTGAGGCTGTCAGGCCGGCCGAGGCTCCGCCCACTACCCGGCTGCATCCCCGCCCTCCAGAGCATCTCCTAGGGATGCTCCTGAGACACCGGACCGCCCCCCCCTCCACCAATGAATTTGTTTCCGTTCAGAGAGTACGGCCTTCCTCCTCAGGTGTTTACTAGCGGCAGATAAACACCTGGATATGTGGCACTGCCCTCACCCAAGCCCACGTTTTCCCTTGATTTGTGAAGATTAATCTTTCCCTTTATTTCATCCCTCTTCCTTTCACTGGACTGTACTATTATGGCCTAGCGCTGTCATCCTCCGTTATCTCCCAGACGCAAATCAGTTTCTCTCTCCCATTCTTTCTTCACACATTCTTGTTACAGTCTGGACTGTTTGTTATTTATACTCTGCAGTGCAAATTGTAGTCTTCGAACCAGCTGCGTCAGCATCCTGTGGAGGACGGTTAAAAATTCTGAATCTTAAGCCCTACCCAGACTTATTGTATCAGAATGTGCATTTTAACCTGGTCCTCCAGTGATTCCTATGCACAACCAAGTTTACATTCAACTGATGCTCTGGGGTCTTCCTCATTGCCATCCTGGGAATGTCCTGGGAATGCCTCATTCCTGAGATGAATTTTCTATTTCCTGAATATGTATTGTCCTTTTTCTTGATTTTAACCATTTTTGTTGACGTGAATAAAAATTTATATTTTAACTCAACATTTGACATTTAATGTCTCATTCCATTTATGTGTTTATTCCACAATGATTTTGAAGAAGCTAATAAGTTTCACCAAATTTGCTATTCTTGTTTAGAGTATCGGTGTGCACCATATTGAAACAAAGCAATTACTGATAAATTGTTTCATTTATTGTTAAGTGTGTTAGATATATAGGCCCGCACATGCATAGCAAATTTTTACAGAATTCAGTGAAATTTAGCATATCAGTACTTACTATGCAGTATTTACTAAGAACAGTATTGTTCTTAGTGTTTTATACATATTGACTCATTTAATCCTGTTAATAATTCTTAAGGTAATTACTATTTGTATTTCTATTTGACAGATAAGATGGCTCACACTCAGATAGGTTAAGTGAGCTATTCAAGGTCACACAGCAAGCACAGGAGATAGAATTCAAACCCAAATAGTCTGACATTCCAGAGTACTCTCAACACTTTGTGATACTGTCTTCCTAGCAATCAGTGAAGTTTAAAGAATTATATAATTGCACTGAATTATATAAGGTCTATAGTTCAAAAACTACTTGCATTTTTTTCCTTTTTTGGTTAATCCTCACCTGAGGATATTTTTTCTTTTGATTTTTAGAGAGAGTAGAAAGGAGAGGGAGAGACAAAGAGAGAGAAACATCAATGTGAGGGAGACACATCAGTTGGTTGCCTCCCACACGTGCCCCCAACCAGGGTCCAGGGTGGAGCTTACAACCGAGGTACATGCCTGACTGGAATTGAACCCGGGACCTTAAGTCCGTGGGCCGATGCTTTGCCCACTGAGCCAAACCAGTTAGGGCGCCACTTGCATTTTTAATCGTATTTGAAATAACTTAGAAAATTCATATCTAAAGGATACATCTTTTTTACTGTATCCTCTGAACCTCCCTTTAATTGGGGGATAGGACAGAGCTCTGGGTCTCTTGTTTTCCAAAAACTCAGTAAAAGAGGATATAAGGATACGCAACAATTAAATTTTTCCCGCTGCCTTGAGTTGGTTGGGGATTTCTTTGGGGAAAATAACTTACTTTCTTGCCTCTGAGGGCTGGCTGGTGCTTTCCCTATGTCTATATGATTTCAGGAAGTTCTCAAATAAAATTCAGTGGAAGTGGTTTGAAATCACAAAAATTTTATCTTTCCAACCCTTTGTTTTTTTCCTCAGGAAGCGGTCTTACATAAGATCCCCTTGAGATTTGTATCTTTGAAAGTTTGTGATGGTGCTACAGGTATCGTATTTGAAATAACTTAGAAAATTATTTCTAAGAAAAATTCTCTCTATGAAAACAGGAGAAGTGATGGGTGATTGCCAGAACCTTTGAGTTTCCATTAAAGAATTATATGATATTTTAAATATATGCTCTTATAAAAATGTATGTAAAAGGAGGTACATGGACATGATTCTGTAGCATTCTAAAGATAGAGTTCAAACATGCACTATCAGAACTATACAGTGACAAGTAAATAAAATGTTAAGATGACATAGTTCAAGGTTATCAACCAACTAGAATTAGTTAAAAAAGAAAAGGATCCTAACCACAATAAAGTAGAGAAAATGCTGCAACAATAGCAGCTATGCAATATCTACACCTATAAAAGAGAAACATGCAAATTGGTGCCACTCTGCTATGCCCACCATCCAATCAGATGAGTATGCAAATTAACCCAACAAAGATGGCAGTTAATTTGCATATGCAGGCACGTAGTGGCGGAGGGAAGACTGAAGGCTGAAGAGGCTTGGCTTCGCTGCTGCAGCTGGAATGAAGGCCTGGGTCCCGGGTGCTGGAGGAAAATCGGTGCTGGCAGCCAGGGGAAGGGAAGGCCTATTGCATGAATCTCTTTGTGCAACGGGTCTCTAGTCTTTCTATATCTATATCTATATCTATATCTATATCTATATCTATATCTATATCTATATCTATATCTATATCTATCTATCTACCTATCTATATCTATATCTATATCTATATCTACATATTTCTTTTAAAATATATACACTGGAATTAAAATATGTATTCCTGGATTCACTATTTAAGTGGTAGGGTGTTAGTGAAACAGGATTACTGAAAGACATAGGAAATGGAATAAAGCATTATTATGCATTTTTTAAAAGAGTGACTGATTCTAGTAGTCAGCTCACTTCAAGCTCCTAATCAATGACAAATGTTTTAAAAGGAGTATTTATTTCTGATCTTTTGCATGCTTTCAGGACCGTAGATGTTGCATCGAGCTCCTGGAATAAACACTTTTTTCTGTATTTGTTATGAGAGCTGCTGCAAATTAAAGTCAAGATAGGATGCCACTCAGGATTCCAGGTCTTGGGGTACAGCCAGACTTAGCATTGAAGCAGTGTTCAGGGCACGATAACCACATAAACGGGCATATGTGTAAGGAATTACAGCTTTAACAAGCCAATTCATAAGGCTCTAAATGGTGGAAACCATTCACCCTAGCAATCAGGAATTAAATCAGTCCCCTTGTCTCAGGCCATTCCCCACCTCTAGAGGATAACATCTGCTTGAGAAGGCCCAGAGCCCTTATGCACTCAGGTTCTCAGTCTCCCTGATAAGAGGAATTGATTTTGGGGATGACTGGTCATGAGGGATCTAATTAGGGAGATCAGGTTATTGTGACATATCCAGAGGAAATGGAGATGTTGGAAAGGCCATTTTTAAAAAATATATATATTTTATTGATTTTTTACAGAGAGGAAGGGAGAAGGATAGAGAGTTAGAAACATTGATGAAAGAGAAACATCGATCAGCTGCCTCCTGCACCCCCCCCCCCCCCCCCCACTGGGGATGTGCCTGCAACCAAGGCAAATGCTCTTGATCGGAATCAAACCTGGGACCCTTCAGTCTGCAGGCTGATGCTCCATTCACTGAGCCAAACCAGTTAGGGCGGAAAGGCCAATTTTTGCCTAAACTGCCAGATTAAAGTCAGCAGTATCTTCAGGCAGAGCTGATCCTAGAGGTTGCTATATTGATGGCTGTGCATAAACTGTTGCATTAACCTTGGACAACACATGCTGACTCTATCTGTGACTACTTGACCCTGGCAAACCATTTGATTAAACAATGATCCAATTATGCTTGGTCTGCCCAACTCTGTTTAATCCGTATCAGTAGCCGGGACCATGTAGCCTATAGTTAGCACTGGCTGGCTGATCCAAAGACATACTAAAAAGTCTTCAAAAGGACCTAAATCTTCACATTTACACTGGATGAAAAGTCCAGGTAATTTACCAGTCTGCTTCCTTTCCTACCATGGTTTCTTGGAATGTAGCTTCATGAACAAACTGTCACATAATGTGTGCAATAAATAATAAATATTGCCTGGCCAGTGTGACTCAGGGCTTGAGTGTTGATCCATGAAACACGAGGTAATGGTTTGATTCCAGGTCAGGTCAGATGCCTGGGTTTTAGACTCAGTTCCAGCAGGGGGCATGCAAGAGGCAGCTGATTGATGATTCTTATCATTGATGTTTCTATCTCTCTCTCCCTCTCCCTTCCTCTCTTTGAAATCAATAAAAACATACTAAAATATAATAAGTACCAATTGATTAGCTGATTTTCAGTAGTGAATTGTAATCACTATCTAATCTAATAAAAGAGTAATGTGCAAATTGACCGTTACACGAGACACCTAAGCCACGCCCACCAGCGAAGCCACACCTCCCACCCAACAAGAGCGGCTGTATGCAAATTAACCCAGCCAAGATGGAGGCTGGCAGGGTGGCTCTGCACTGGGAGCCTCAGCGGCCGGCATAGCTGTGCCAGGTGTGTCAGCTCAGTGGGAGGGGGTCCGGCCTGGGGCTTCCTCGGGGCGTCCAGGAGCAGCTGTCCTGGGTTCACTGCCTGGCTCCGCCCCCTGGGAGGCCTCTGCGGGGTGTGCAGGAGCAGCTGTCCTGGGTCTGCTGCCTGGCTCCACCCCCCAGGGGCCTCCTTGGGGCATCCAGGAATGCCCGTCCTGGGTCAGCTGCCTGGCTCCACCCCGGGGTCTCCTTGGGAGGTCCAGGAATGCCTGTACTGGGTCCGCTGCCTGGCTCTGCCCCAGGGGCCTCTGTGGGGTGTCCAGGAACGCCTATCCTGGGTCTGCTGCCTGGCTCGACGCCGGGGGGCCTCCTCGGGGGCGTGCGGGAGCACCTGTCCAGGGTCCGCTACCTTCATCCGTCCCCCAGGGGCCTCCACAGGGCGTGCCAGAGCGTCTGCTGCACAGTGCGGAGAATCCGAAGCCAGTCCGCTGCCCGGCTCCACCCTGGGTGTGTTTGCTCAGCAGCAGGGCCCCACCGAGGGATCCTGCACCAGCGTCCGCCTCTGGCTCGCCACCCAGTTCTGTGCCAGGTGTGTCCCCTCATCGGTGGGGGCCCCACCAGGCGTGTGCAATCGTGGGCCCTCTGGTGGGAAATGTCCAGGCCTGCACTCACCAGCTCTCCCCCCTCCCCCCCCAGTGCATGAACCCTGAAGGGGCTGTGGGCAGCCTGAAAATGGCTCTCAGCTCCTCACCCAGGCTGGCCAGGCATGCCAGCAGGTGGACATCTCCCCCAAGGTGTCCCAGACTGCAAGAGGGCACAGGCCAGGCTGAGGGACCCCCACTCCCCGAGTGCACAAATTTTTGTGCACCGGGCCCCTAGTCAATAAATAATTGTTCACCCCTCCTTCCATCCATTAAGTCATTTATTCATTTGAAACATTTATAACGTGAAAGAAAAACAGTAAAAACAGAGTTGGTATTGTCAAGAGAACAATCTAAAGTGGATCCAGGAGGTTTCCAGAAGACTGAGTTAACACACTCCCCCAATGTGAAACTGAACTTTTGAACTGAGCTAAGACAACAGGCCCTCGATTGGCACTGCATCGCTAAACTCTCTATTACAAAATAAAAATTCCAACTGGCAAGAGACATTAATTAATCACGTACAGCATAATGTAAGTCTGCTTGCCAGCACCAACCACAGCTCTTTGAAAGCAACTTGTAACCCTCTTCGGAAACCCCTCTTTTTCTGTCTTCATAAACGCTGCCCTTTCTTTCTCCCTGGGAACAAATTGGATTTCTACCCAAATCTCTCTCTCTTGGATTTGCAATTCCTAAAACGACCCCCAAATAAAGCTTTTGTTGGCTTTGCAGTTCTTGCTCAAAGTTGATTTATATGTAAGTGCCAACTCTACAACAGAACTATGTTAGGCACTGGGGAAACCAAGATGACATAGTTGCTGTATTCCTGGAGCCCATGTTTTACTGAAGAGTCCTGTAGACATAGTATGTATTCAGAATTCCTGGTACTCAGATAAAAGGGCATAAGCGTTATGAAAATCATCACATTCCAATCTTCTAGCCACTTTGATCCTGATCTGCTTTCTTATTGACCGCAGTCTCCTCACTGTAATCATACATGGCACAAGAGGCAAAGGAGCTTTCTCGGGCCTCTTCTGTAAGGACACATAGTTCTAATCACTTCCCAGAGGCCCCACCTGCTCATACCACCACACTGGGCATTAGGTTTTCAACATAGGAATTGGTGGTGGGAGGGGGCGGGGAGAAATGGCGGCAAACATTCAAACTATAGAGTCTTCCAGAGAAATTACTTTTTGATAAATGGAGAATTCTTTTTTTTCATTTAACATCCGGTATATTTGGCCCATGAAAATAGGTGGCTTTCCTCTTTATAGGTCCATATGTTTTCTTACTGCTGACATAGCTTCTAAATTCTAGGCCTCTCCTTTTGGTAAGCCACCACCATGCAATTGATGAGAATGGCTTTAGATGCTGACTGCAAAATAAAGAGAGAAACTCTGTTCCTTCTTTCCTTAGGCTTTATTTTCTCACTCTAAGGAAATATATATTTTTCACTGGGCTGTTTATTCCCAAGGCTCTTAGATTCAAAGCACATTGCCATGGCGATTGCGGCAGTAAAACTGTTTCTTTATATGCTTTTCGGTTTAGCTCCGGGGAAATTTGCTGGATTAAATTAGCCGCAGGAGGGCTCCATTGCAGTTTGTGGGGGAAAACAATTCTGCAGTTGTACTGTCCTAGCACACAATTGTTTTCAATAGCTCATTATTATTTATAAAGGTGAAGTAACAAGACAGGGCATGTAGCTCAGAGACATTTAGAATGTTCATTAAAAAATTCCAGATAATTTTCTGGAAACCTAGGTGTGTGTGTGGAGAGAGAGAGAGAGAGAGAGAGAGAGAGAGAGAGAGAGAGGGAGAGGGAGAGAGAGAGAGAGAAATAGCACAAAAATGAGACTGAAATGATTAAGCTTTGATTTATTAATTTATTTTTTATCTTAAGCATTTTAAAACTCACAGCAGCAGTTTATGTTCAAGATATGCAATTATGGATGTCTAATGCATGAAAAATACACTTACCATTATGCATTATCCATTATCTTTTTTTCTGTCAACCAAAAGGCTTTTATTATAATCCAGTCTGACAGGCCAGATGCTGCATATCTTTATTTTCATCTGTAACAGTGCTTCCTAACATCTATCCACAGGATGATAATCTATATATATAAAAGGCTAATATGCAAAGTGTCCCCTCGGGAGTTTGACCAGGAGACTGGGAATTCAACTGCTCACTATGATGTGCGTTGACCACCAGGGGGCAGTGCGGAATGAGGGAAGGAAGGCCCTGGCCAGCAGCCAGAAGGCCCAATTGGCCCTGATTGCCAGCCAGGCTTAGGGACCCTACCCATGCACGAATTTTGTGTACTGGGCCTCTAGTAGCTATTATAAGAAGAAAAGTTTGGGACTCCCCTGTGAAATATACCACAGAACTTATTAGCATCTCACTCTGAATCTCTTCGAGAGATGTATCATGTACATTTGTGTCTCTTTAGGGATTGAAAGCAAGTTTTCAAAAGTTACTGTATTTAAAAAAAAGAAAAAGCCTGAAAAGAGAATGTAAAGTCTGGGACCATACCTATTCTGAGAAATGGTGGAAAAATATGGGAAATAGAAATTATTCTATGCCTGATACATTTGGTATTTCCACTTGGACCTCACTCACAGAAGTCACAGCAACTCGTATAGCAATTACAATAGGTCCAGACCTAGCAATGACATGCACACCAGAGTTTTGAAGTTCTTGTTCTCCAGCAGTTATCAATGATTAAACTTATGATTTTATTTGTTTATTTTTTAAAATATATTTTTTTATTGACTTCAGAGAGGAAGGGAGAGGGAGAGAGAGAAATATTGATGACAAGAGAGAATCAATGATTGGCTGCCCTCTGCACGTTCCTCACTGGGAATTAAGCCCACAACCCAGGCATATGCCTTGATCAAGAATCAAACCATGACCTCCTGGTTCATAGGTCAACGCTCAACCACTGAGCCATGCTGGCCAGGCTATTTGTTTATTTTTAATTTGGAAAAAATATAGTAGCCAGACAGTTTAGTAAATATAAAATTTCAGTGGTGACTATGTTTGAGGATTAAAAAGCACATGAAGATAGATACTGACTCTAGTCCAGTGGTTCTCAACCTTCTGGCCCTTTAATACAGTTCCTCATGTTGTGATCCAACCATAAAATTATTTTTGTTGCTACTTTATAACTGTAATGTTGCTACTGTTATGAATCATTATGTAAACATCTGATATGCAGGATGGTCTTAGGCGATCCCTGTGAAAGGGCCGTTTGACTGCCAAAGGGATTGCGACCCACAGGTTGAGAATTGCTGCTCTAGGGGGAGAAATTAGTTTTGACAGATCTACCCTCCAGGTGATATAGAAGAGATGAAGGAGCCACACTTTGAACTGCTGGATTTTGTTTTTGTTTTTCAATCCTCACCCAAGGATATACTTTTATTGATTTTAAAGAGAGAGGGAGAGAGAGAGAGAGAAAGAGAGAAACATTTATGTGAGAGAGAAACATCCATTGGTTGCCTCCATTATGCAATCCAACTAGGGATGGAATCTGAAACCTGGGTACCTGCTGGGCCCTGACCAGGAATCAAACCTACAACCTTTTGTTTATGGGATGATGCTCCATACCAATTGAGCCACACCAGCCAGTGGTGAACTGCTGGTTTTGAAGAAAAATTACTAGTCCTCATCATTTCCCAAGGATAACCTATATATAAAAGCCTAATATGTTAAGTGTCCAGTCGACAGGTTGATTATTCAACCAAAGCGTAATATGTTAATGATATGCTAAGGCTGCTCAACTGCTGCTATGATGTGCACTGACCACTAGGGGGGCAGACGCTCCATCCAGTAGATTAGCTTGCTCCTGGGGTCTGACCAATCGGGACTGAGCAAGATGGGCCAGACATGCCAACCTCCTGTGTCCCTCCCCAGCCAGCTGGCCCTGATCAGCCCTGATTGGGACTGTGCAAGACAGGCTGGACATGCCCTGAAGCCCTCCAGTGGTTCCTCTCACAGTCCCTCCCAGGCAACCAGCCCCAATTGGCCCCAATCGGGACTGGGCGAGATAGTCCTGACCGGCCCCAATCACTGGCCAGGTGGAGGAACCCCACCTGTACATGAATTTCATGCACCAGACCTCTAGTTACTCTATAAATCAACACTATAAATCAACAAACATAGGTAATATGTACTTTAAAAAAAAACAACCAGGCATTTTTGTGGCTAATCACATTTTGTATCACATTTCCTAATAATTCCCTGAAAATCATAAGTGATTTTCATTTTTTT